>JBAIZL010000001.1:17297500-17460000 GCA_036971475.1 Prosapia bicincta | reverse complement strand
AATAACTATCTAAAACAAACAAAAATTAAATTACTGAAATTTATGAAATTATTGATGATCGACATTATTGGGTTTTTTTCGTAATATTAAACTTTTTCTTCTGTACTTAATTTTAATTTGTAAGACATATTTGTAAAAATTATTAGAGTATACAGTCACGAATACAGTTTATATTTTACTTACAAAAAAGCCCCACACCACCATCACCTACAAAGACCATGGGGTTAATTACGCCTCTAGTTGATAACAGTTTACGTGTCTTTCAACGGCCGTCCTCATTTAGACGAAAAGTAAGTATCACTATAAGCATGTCCTAAAATATATAAGTATAAGTGACATATCAAGTTGAAAATGTAATTATATATATTCTTATAAAATCATTCGCAAAAGCTATCAGTCTCTTCACGTACAGATAATACATAGCGATTTTTTCTGACGTTGGTAAGCTGAATAAATCTTTTATATTGATGAGATAAACATGGCTGTGTAATAAAGCCGTGTGCTTGAATAAAAACGTTTACATCATAACTCTACAATATTTATGAAAGAATGAAATCTCATGTATTATAAGCAATAACCATAAAGGGTAATGAGGTAAACCAGGCTTGGTGAGTGGTACGCTATGTAGTTATACTAAATAACACATGGCAAACGACTCGATGTAAATAAAGATTTATTCTCGTGTTTTAGTTCATAATAACAATAATTCAGTCACCGTATTTCCCATTAATTTTATACAATTAAAAAGTAAATACTTTCATCAAATACTTCAAATACTTTGTGTTTTTTATTTAATATAAATGAAATATTTTCCAACCGCTCCATAAATATTAACTTATATCCCCAGTATTGCCAAATATTCAGTGCAAATATTCGCCAGTGGTAAACCACTTGCTTTCACTACACACACCCAGTTCCAAATCCGTTCCCCAAAGGGCTAAATTCAATACAATTATATTTTTTTTGTGTTAAAATAAGGTTTATACGTCCAATTTATTTGTACTATGATATACGGATATTTTATATCGTAATGAATATAATTTACTACTATCAATAAAAATCCAAAAACTATAAACAAAAATAAAAAATGGATACTTTTATGTTGAAAGTTTTTCCATCACTATGCTCTAATTGTAAATTACTATCGCCAGTCGTAGAAAGAATTTAGACAAACATTAATTGTTTTGTCTAAAAAAAAAAAACTCTACCACCTTTTAATTTTAAAAGCTTTTAAATTTCAACAGCAAACTTTACTACGATGTTTGCTTATACGATTTATAAACTTGTACGTAAATTATACGCATATAAGAAGTATACATAGCTAATACAATGTCTTCTTACTTATATATATATATATATATATATATATATATATATATATATATATATATATAAATATATATATATATATATATTTTCCCGCCTCTTTAGTGTAACTACCCTTATAATTATACCAGTACGTCAATACATCTAAATCAGTATATGATTAGAAAACAGTTATTTGCAAAAACAATATTTTCCTGATTTATTTACAGTAGCTATAAATCTATGTAAAAATGTATATATTGGCATCACAATGTATGATTTTTTTTAAAGCCAATTTGAAAGTATTGCTTAACAAAATAATAGATTCTCTTTACATTCTAACTATAATGTTTATATACAACCGTTTTAAAATTAATATATGTAGTATTTGAATAAAGGAGTTCATTAAACATTTACAATAATTTTTAAAGGAGGTCAACCTCAACCTTAAAACATTAAATTGTGTACACATGTAATATAATGAACAAATTTGTAGTCAATTAGATTTTCTGTAAATTTTCGAAGCTTAGAACTGATTATTGTAATTAAATACAGCCAAATACGCCTATAACTTGACATTCAATGTTGTAAAATGTATTAAAATTTAAAATAAAACTTAAAAATTTGTTGAAGTGTTGTAGAAAAAAATAATATTGCAAATATTACAAGCATCTCCAAATTTCCCTATAATACCTAAAGTAAAAATCAATAAACCTTTAAAAGTGTTTTTTTTATATCAAAATTTAATACTTGTAAATCCTAATGGTAGACTATAAAATTATATAATGACGATTATATAAAGGGTTTAGTAAGAATCATTAGATCTACCAACGGTGGTATAAAAGCAGAACATTCAATAGATTTGGCATTTTGTCAACTTTCTCAAATTTTTGTATTCATGCCTTTATGTTGAAGTAAGTTTTAAGATGAAAAAAAAAAATTTACTTGAAATTAATTTAAAGTAGGTGAATATAAAAAGGAATCGTGCTAAGCAATAAAAAACCCGAAGCTAAGAACAATATAATTTAGCAATATACTTTTACACTATAGCCTACTTTTATTACTTCCTCCCCCCCCCCCAACTTATCATGTAATAATTTCGTCTAATGAAGACCAGATTAACCTCCTCCTTGATTATTATTTGCTCGGGTAGTTTCTATAATGCAATTAGGAGCAACCCACCCGAATGCCTCTTCACCATTTATCGCGTAACAATGCCTACCTCTTGTATTAGAACCAACCTTGGAATATAGCGTTAGGTTCTCTGCAGTACTGCTGCCGGGATCATAATAACACTTTAATTAAATCATTGTAACAATGAAATAACTATTGTAACAATGAAATAAATTTGTAACAATGAAATAAATCTTTGCAGCTCTGAAATAAATAAATGCAGCAATGAAATATGTCATTGTAGAATTCTGGAACACGGAAGTAGTGTTTAGAGAACTCTTTATCTTCAATATAAATAATGTACCTCTTATTGAAGAGAATAAAATCAAGTGTTAGGAAAAAGAAATCTATTAATTTTATCCCAAGTTTGAAGCTTAACCAATATCTAGATTTAACTTTCTATTTATTTTTATAAAAAGTTTTTTTTCAAATCAATACTAACTCTAGAACCGATTGAATATTTTGTTCTATTTCTACATAATTAAAAGCTTGTACTTTGCAATACGTTAGCTAGCTCCACATTATAGTTTAACAGGATAATAAACTATATTTTAATTTATAATCTTACAAAAACATAGTTCATATCAACACCACAGTTTTAAAATATAGAAAAATCATAACACAGAATTCTAAAAACAAACATACGAAACATACATACAAAAACATACAATATATACAATAAATCGTGTACTTCCGTAAGTTGTGGAAGGATCTTACACGTAACTCTATATCTTTATGAACTACGAAATATATCTTATTCAATATCGCTATTTATATTTATTTAGGTTTATACGGCTTTAAAATATACGAATCTCTTTAATGTCCTATTAATAACGATAATAAATTCAAACGATACTGTTTACTAACTACAGCCTATACCCAGCTCGCTGTAAGTACATTGTATCTAACCGTAAATTTAATATGAACTGACGTCAAGTAAAATAGGATAAAAGGCAAGGGGTCTGGATAATTAACGTTCAAGGCATAAAAGAACTAAACGTTTTTATGACCTCGAAGCGTAATAAACTTGTTTGGGTTTATGTAGTGAGATAATCAGCTAAATAAATATATCTCGTCTTTACGGTTACAAGCCACCCCTTGAGAATGCGTGGGTGCTTGGAATGAGTAGTTAAATAACAACTTGTGTCACGCTCACTTTACTTAGATATCACGAATAACTTCATTCCTTAGAATAAGTGAATTTATTTTTAAAATAAAACACGTGCTTTTGTTTTTTTTCCTAAGCTAGGGGTTTAGTAAAAATTAGAGGAGAAACTCAAATCGAAATCTACGAAAACTATCCTAAATACATTTTTAACTACTTTAGGGGAAAACTAATAATAAATACCCCATTGAACTATTTATATTCTATAGAAATAATTATTCTCTTTGTATTTCAAATACTTGACTCTATTATTAGGCTTTGACGCTGTTATATATGACGTGTTCGCAGTCATGGTCGACGTTTTCCCACAGCAATAATTAACGGAACAGAATGTGCATAAGCTTGCAAACCTGTTGTTATAGTATTAAATGACATTGCGGCTAAATAATAACTACATAAACAAAATCTGGCATAAATAAGCATGATAACCTAATGAAAATTTAACGATGACATAGAAACAAGAATTATATACAAGAGTAATAGTAAAATATTTTGAACGAAACTTGCTTGATTGTAGAGAGCTTGGAGCCTAATCAACTTATGCCTACCCGAGTTCTAAAAATTTTATCAATGATTTCTACTTCGAAAGAATGAGCCTCGCATATTTTATGAAAGTAAATCTCTGTAGGAAGATATATTAACTTGGGCCTACACATTTCTTAAAATAAATACTTTTAATATAGACCTATTATCTATTGCAGAGAATGTAATGTATGTACAAGCATAAAAACTCTTTAAAGTTTCACAAAAGACAAATTTACCATCCAGCAACATATATTTCTTCGTATATGCAACGAATTAAACGTAAATAAAATATATTTAAACATAATTCTTAGCAAATGGCTACAAAGCCAGTTACTATACTTTTTCATTAGTTAATGAACGAATCTGTTCATTTCTCCAACAAATGTGTTACTTCCAAGTGGAATTTTATTCTTGCTTGGATTGTTTATTCAGCATTCTGTGGAAAGTTGAGTTGTTATTGATTTGTTTTCTACGGACACAGGTTTGGAATCCTTAGGTTATACCTTACAACGTGTACCTATGTTTAGACATAAATTTGTTTTAAACATATTAGGACGATTGAACATTAAACCAATAAACAGTTTATCTGATTTACAACCAATTGAAGATTTTATGCTTCCAAAAAAGTAAACTATCCTTCTCGTAATACTGGGTAGTACACGTTGGTTTTATGACATGCAATGAAGTTTTAGCATATTAAACATTGAGCAATTGTAGGCAATTTTAAAACATTGTATAGATTGATATTGGGATATGCTAATGAAACTTGTACATATTTCATAACATTTTTGTATAAATTGTGATTGTTCGTTTTGGAATAAGCCAAAGAAATTTGAACCTATTTTAAAGCATTTTTGTATAAATTGTGGACATTTATTTTGAGATATGCTAAAGATATTTACATTTTTTTAACATTACTGTATAAATTGATCACATTGATTTTGGTATAAGCCAATGAAAATTATATATATTTTATAACCATTTCGATTGATTGCGTATATTTTTTGGGATATGTCAGTAGAACCTACACATAATTTATAGCATGGATTTATAAATTTTGGACAGTAATTTTTGCATAAGCCAATTAAAGTTTTACATATTTTAGACAACATTTGTGTAAATTGTGTAGATTGGTTTTGAAAAACGGCAAGGTTGATGGGTTTGTGATTGTATTTTTTAACATCTGATTTATATGTAGACTTACATAAACAATAATTAAAAACATAATAAATGATATTCTAGTGACATTCTATTACTAGTGTAAACATTATGGAATAATTGTTAATTCGCTTTAATCTCAATCGCAACACGAGGCTCTGATAAGGGATTACATTCCCATTTGCTCGTGCTTTGCGTCATTAATCATCAATAGACAGTAAAGCAATTTTTGCCAAACATAAACAATTCATTAAATTTTATCAAATCAGTCTGCAGGATGGTAAACCTTCCCGGGTTAAATTTATTACCTAATTATCTTTAGATCTATGGGAGTTGATTGATTAACTATAAAGTGTTAGGAGACAAACCAAAGTTTATATCTTAAATTGAAACTTGATAGGTTCGAATATTTTTTTAACTTGCATAAACATAAGCGAATCCTAAAGAGTTGAGAAAAAAGACAGGGATATTTGTGTTTTAGTCTTTACGTCCTAATATTGATTGCTTATATAATTGCCTCTGCCACAACTTTATTCACCTCTGCTCACAGATTAAACTGTCTCGATGCTTTTTGCCTTTCGGAGAACATTGAATTTATTATCATAAAAATAATTATATTTCACAAAAAAATGATTATAGTAAATAAAAATAAAGACAATAAAATAAGCTCATTTTACTTTATTATAAAAAAAAAATATATCAAAATACAACCTATATCAATGAGATCTGAGTGCTATTATTTACTTTATGTTCTTAATATACTCATTTTTATTTCGGGTAAGAATATTGGTAAGCATTTGATTACATTCTCCTGCCTTTCCTTATATCAAAACATTATTCTTTGTTTACGCGTTTCGGATTAATTAACATAATTATCAAAACCTAAACCGCACTCTGCAGTTAATCAAAACTAAGGGAGTATAGTTTAAGGTTTTAATAATGCGAAGTTTAAAGGTTATCCGAAAGACTTAAAGGTTATCCGAAACGAGTCAAAGAACAATAATGTATTGATGGTAATAGAGGCAGAAGAATGTATTGAAATGGACATTCTGTTAATAGTTTCGGAATAGTTACTTATATTCGCTAACGTCAACTTTTAGAATAACCTACTTTGCCATGAGTGCATTTAATGTAAATAATTCATTTCTGTGTCCGATTATTTGTCCAATGGACGCGTTCATTAAACTACAGTATCCTCGGATACACGTATTTTACCCCAAATGTCTTTATTGTTTCATTTACGTTTTGCAGTAAGAAATTAAAATCCATAAGGAAGTTTGTGGTTATATTCTTCGCGTCAAAAGGTCTACCAAACCTATTTTACAGATGAGTTTCAGTTGTAATTGGACTGAAATGTATAATTTTTGAAACTCATAAGACAATACTTGAAATTCCAAAACATTCCGTTTTCTCAATTTTATTTATTAATGAAACATCAATTTGAGTCCTTAACAGCGTTATAAATATTATAAATATATAGGCCTATAGTCTTTTTTAACTAATCTTCACCCTTAAATTGAAGAGTTATGAATTGTAAAATTTGATCATATCGTATAGTTTTATCAACTTGGAATACACAATTTGTGGAATGAAAAATAGAAAAAAACTCTTTTTATTTCATCTCAAGTTTTATATTATCGGATGTATGCCTTATTCATATCTGCAAAATATTTGTTAGAATTTTCTCTATTTAATAGTATTTTAACTGAATAGTAGTTAAGTATATCTTTAATCTAATTTAATATAAAAGGTGCATTATCATACTATTATTTTCTCTAACGTTTTTCTTTATCTTATCCCGTCGACTATATTTCAGATGTATTAAATTAATTCTTTTTGTTTGAGTTTAAGCAAAACTCCTGAGTGCACATGTTACAACAATGTCCCCTCAGGTGGATTTTATAATGAGAGAGTCTGTGATTTAATATCAAAAGCTTTATATCTTTAGCTTGATATAACGAAAAATCTTCTTTAAGCTACGGCCGTCACACAGTAGAGAGACGTAAAGGAGAACTTACAGAAGTTGTCCCGCCTCGACATTAATCAGCTGATGCTCAACCATTATGAATATATAAATGGTCGAAGTTAATACGATCAACAAAGTTAAACCAGTCCACTATGCATGTACTTGATACAGATTTATAGTTTCTTATAAGTAAATATAATAACTTATTAATTAAAATATAGAGCGACTAATCAAATACAACATTGCCATGAAATAAGTAACAAACACAGGTATGTATTTTACCGAGAACGTTAAAAACTCGTCAGAGAAAATATTACTTTGTACGCTCGTAATTCTTTACTTTATATAAAAAGAAATATTTTTGTTAGATATAGTAAGATGTTATATTGGAATTAAAAAAATGATAACAAAAGTTATATAGTGTAGTGATAGTAACGTGCGTAAACAAAATAATGAAATGCTGCAGATGCGTTTTGTTCGTATGTTTTAAATACAAACGGAAACATAATTATGTAAGGTATAATGAAAACGTCACCTAAAAGGTTTAATTTATTATAAATAAGGGGGAATTTTATCTAGTGAAACCACCTTTTATTGTAGTTTATGACCCATTTTGGAGCTAACGTCCTGTTCCATGTAACGTTTCCTACTTTGTATTATTCTACCTTGTTTTATAAATTTTCCTGTTTCTTAAACTCCAGTCGGTGCGTTGATTCCAGGCTTAGAATTAAACGCTCTGTCTAACAACATAGCCTAGATATAGAATACACTTATGAAATAATAAAAATATTCTCATGAATTTTGTTAAAGTTACAAATACACACAGAGAGAATCAATAAGTTTAAATGTTATTAAAATACAAGTTATAAACTTGTTATATTGAGCTATATTTTTACAAACTATAGTTTAAACAACTATCAAATTTATAGTTTCACAAAATCGAGTTAGTTCTGTATTAAGTAAGGCACCACCGGCTTGTATTAAGTAAGGCACCATCGGCTTGTATTAAGTAAGGCACCATCGGCTTGTATTAAGTAAGGCACCATCGACTTGCATTAAGTAAGGCACCATCGGCTTGTATTCAGTAAGGCACCATCGGCTTGTATTCAGTAAGGAACCATCGGCTTGTATTAAGTAAGGCACTATTGGCTTGTATTAAGTAAGGCACTATCGGCTTGTATTAAGTAAGGAACCATCAGCTTGTATTAAGTAAGGCACCATCGGCTTGTATTAAGTAAGGCACCATCGGCTTGTATTCAGTAAGGCACCATCGGCTTGTATTCAGTAAGGAACCATCGGCTTGTATTAAGTAAGGCACTATCGGCTTGTATTAAGTAAAGAACCATCAGCTTGTATTAAGTAAGGCACCATCGGCTTGTATTAAGTAAGGCACCATCGGCTTGTATTCAGTAAGGAACCATCGGCTTGTATTAAGTAAGGCACCATCGGCTTGTATTAAGTAAGGCACCATCGGCTTGTATTAAGTAAGGCACCATCGGCTTGTATTTTACTTAAAGTAACAGTATATTGAAATGTTAAAAATATTTTAAAATGTAATTTATTTATACAAGTAGTAATGGGTATACTTTATCCCCCCAATAAGAGAGCAGTATTTGTTACCCCCACTCCTTCCTAAGCCCCGCCCCTTTTGTTTGATAGGTCGATGGTGGTGAAGATGGCGTCGACGCCCCGCCCCTGGTGCTGGTGGAGGAGCGGAAGGGCCATCTTGTTCTGGTTGTGAGGTGAGTTTGGAAAAAATATAATTCTTGGTTCGGGAATGGAACCTAGGACGTTTGGTTTGCTGGCGTGTGACGCTAGCGACTGAGCTACGAGTCGTTCAGTTGTGTGTAACTGTACGATTGTGGTACAAGTAGGTCTTGGGAATGTTGGAAATTTCGGTTGTATAAAATAAGAGTAATACGTGTATTTTAATAAATATGAATTTATTGTCTCAAAAAATAAAAATATATTGACAAGGACAAATACGTAATTTTAATTATTCCAGGTTTAGAGATAGTCGGTAGCGTCTGTCAGCAGGTTTCCTGCATATGGGACACCTCTGCACCCTTTCCGCACACTGGTTGCAATACACGTGACCGCAGGGTATGATGGCAGTGCATGGTGGTCTTTCTAAGCAGACAGTACAGTCTGCTATACGGTAGCCGCTGTTTCGGTCTCCGTCGTTCTGCTCTTCTGATGTTCTCTGTTTCAACATACAAAACAAAGAAGATAATTTATATTATTGTAAATGAATAGCATAAATATCAGTTTTTACAAATTGTAACACTTACGGCTACGAATGAAGGGATTCGATCGGCCATTATAGCCTCCGCTTCAGCGACAGCCACTCTTCTTCGGCCCTCTTCAAGAAGTTTGTCCAGATCGCTCATCATGATCCTCCATACGCCGACTGCGTAGAAGTTTTGTTCATATCCGTCTCTTTGAAACGCTGTCTCTAAGTCTGATACTAGCCTTTTTAGTATCTGCAGTGCATCAGTCGATACGTTACGAGCTGCAGTTGCACGTGCATTTCCCACAGCCGTCTAAGAAAATTAATTAGAAATGAAATTCATTTATAATCCTTTGATAGTACAGCTATTATCATCGTACAATAAAACTTACTGAATATTGAGGAGGATATCTTGTCCTACTTCCTAAGCAAAGGAAACAGTCAATACGAGAATGCTCGTGTCCTTGTATGTGTTGCAATTCCTCCTCTAGTTCACCCGAATGAGACGCTCGATCTCTGAGTCTATTTACAACGTGATTTAATAATGCAGCCTATAAAATACAATTTATTTTAGTAATGAAAAATAAGAAGATAACAGTAATAATTCATTAAGAATACAATAATCACCGGTGTTGGGTGGTCGGTGTTGCTACGATCAGCCAAAGGTCCTCTGGTTCTAGACGGGGTGTTGTTCCCTGAAAGAAAAACGCTTATTAGATGAAACTGTTAATAATCTAAATTGTTTGGAAACAGTAAAGGCAGTTCATTAATAATCACCGATGTTGGGTGGGCGGTGTTGCTACGATCAGTCAAAGGTACTCTAGGAGGAGTCGTAATGTTTGTTTCCTGAAAGGAAAAAAGCTTATTAGATATGAAAATGAAACTGTTAATAATCTAAATTGTTTATAATTACCTGTGACGTAGTCTCCCTGCTGTGATCAACCATCGATTGGCGTCTATGGTACGGTGTCCATGCAGCCCTTCGTAATATTGATGGGCTACGTCTGTTACGATCGATTTCGTTAGTATGATTGTCTAATTCTTCCCAAATGCCCGTTTCATCGTAGCTAGAATCATCGTTGTTTGTTGTGTCATTAGACTGAAAATCAATGAAAAATTGCAATAACGAAACATAAAAACTTTAACAAAAAAAACACGCTATTTCATACTCACCTCTGATTGATTTCGTCTGTCGGTCATAGTGTTTCTGAAATAAATCGATAGTTTCTGAAATATATCGATAATTAAGTATTTGTTTAAAAGAGTATTCGTTAATCAAGTCAGCTCCCCCCCGTGGGATGAACTCTAATAATTCGTCCCAGTGAAAACATCGTATTTCCATTATCACCATGTCTTACCGAAATTTCTCCAACTCCGGAAGAATCTTTCACTATAGCAGTATCGTTTCGGATAAAAGTAGTCTTTTTTATATCGTCATCAAAGGCAACTTGAACAGATTAACGGTTGTTACGAGCACAGGTAATACCGTATTCTTTATTCAACGCCAACGACTTTAAAGGCACCAAAATTCGCTCGTAAACCGGAACCGCTCAAGCCAGCTCCCCGTGGGACGAACTCTAATAGTTCGTCCCAGTGAAAACAGCTCCAGCCACGCTGTGATCAGTGGTGACCACTCCATTAAAATATGTCACCCCCTTGAAAATAAATAAGATTTACGGCCGTATTTCCATTATTACCGTCTTACCGACATGACGTGTAATGACAAATTTGCAATTCTCCAACTCCGGAAGATCGGAATCTTGCACTATAGCGGTATACCGTTTCGGAAAAAAAGTAGTCTTTTTTATATCGTCGTCATCAAAGTCAACCTGAATAGACGAGCCATGAACGGTTGTTACGAGTTTCGCACAGATAATGCCGTATTCTTTATTCAACGCCAACGACTTTAACGACACCAAAATTCGCTCGTAAACCGGAACCGCATTGAACCGGTTAACTGTCGAATTTTCGGAGAGCTGACTTGCAGTATTCATAATTAAGATAAAACACTCACAACGCACCTAACTGCAAAGCGCTGAAGACTGATGCTCTCTGTATGTTGGTACCGGCTTATATACTGTGCAACTCCCCACGCGTCCTCTGTGTAGTTGCCCAAAGCGGCTGTGTCACGCAACAGAAAGTTTAGAAATCATTGACCTTTTCCCACACTCGAGGTTGTGCCGTGTGAAATCGTTGAACTTTCACTCCCACTCGCGGTCGTGCAGTGAAAGGATTAGAAATCGCTGACCTACTTTCACTCCTACTCGCGGCCGTGCAGTGATTAGAAATCGCTGGCCTATGTCTCCAACTCTAAACAGGTTGCTATATAAACCCGTATATTACAGGTAGGACAGTATACTCCGGTCTCATTCAGACTGCAAAGAGGTAAGTGTGATTGTTAATCTATCTCTGTTTCTAATAAACAGTTAGCTATATAACAGTTAGCACAGTATACTCGGGTCTCATTCTGACTGCAAAGAGGTAAGTGTGATTGTTATCCTATCTCTGTTTCTAATTTGACTTCTTAAAATAAAACCTATATTAT
Source organism: Prosapia bicincta (assembly GCA_036971475.1). Classification (NCBI taxonomy): domain Eukaryota; kingdom Metazoa; phylum Arthropoda; class Insecta; order Hemiptera; family Cercopidae; genus Prosapia; species Prosapia bicincta. The sequence continues at coordinate 17,447,933 of JBAIZL010000001.1, read as the reverse complement.
GGCCGTGTATATTTTTTCTAATGTGCAAACCTATGTAAAGAAATTCCGTTTATACGGGAATAAAATTGTTTTTAAATTCAATACACCCCCTGAAGGTGTAGGAGAAATTGAATGGGTTAGACAGGGACTTCAAGAGTTGGTTGAATCTGTGACTAGGGGTACAACAGACGAAGATCGACTTGGGTTTACTATGACTAGCATAAACTTTAAGAATCGTACACCTGGGTACGTAGCCTTCAGGCCTGCTTCGGAATTAACGTCAGACATTCTTTGGGACGTTTTTGGTGGAATAATCCAGAGTAACGCTGAGGGATTTATGTCAGGTGATACCTTCCAGGTATCGTGTACCAAGGTTAGAGTACCTGTAGGGCGGGGTCGAAGTAGGCGTGGGATTTACAATAACTTTGGCGAAGAGTGTCACAGCAGAACGGGAATCGTTGTAATTAAAAATAAAGATGCTTTGTGCTTGCCTTGTGCTCTTGTGGTTGGCATTGCTCGGGCGCAAAATGATAAAGAATATAAAGCTATAATTCAGAACAAAGGTAAACGTCAGACCGTTAGGGCACAGCAACTAATGGCTGACGCTAATGTAGAAATTACCGAGTCAGGTGCGGGTGTGAATGAGTTACAAGCGTTTCAAAATCATTTAACTGAATATAAAATCACGGTGTACAGTTACGGTAGTAGAGGTAGGCATGTGTTTTTTGAAGGTAATGTGAACAATCCCAAGTATAAAATAAATTTGCTATTTCACAAGTCCCATTTTAATGTGATTACCAGTTTAACTAGCGCGTTTGCGTGTCATTTCTACTGTGAAGCATGTCGGACACCGTACAACACTTTAGGCAAACACAAATGTTCAGCTACCTGTTATTCATGTAAACGGACTCCACCGTGTGGGCTAGACGACAACGGTGGTATTCAATGCGGTGACTGTAACCGTCAATTTATGAACCAGCAATGTTACAACACACATTCCGTAAGCGTTTGCAAGTATATTAGAAAATGTCTAATGTGTGAGAAGGTAATATTTACTACAGACCGTAAAAGCACACATCAGTGTGGAGAGGTTTATTGTAAAATGTGCTTAGAGTACAAGCCGGCTAACCATCGGTGTTACATGAAAATCAATACACAAAAGCCTCCAGTTAAAGATTTCATGTTTCTATTTTTCGACCTGGAAACGCGTCAAGACGAAGTCCTTGATAGCACTCACGTGCACAGGGTAAACTTATGCATTTCTCAACAGTACTGTTGGAAATGCGTAAATGGCGAACGTTGCCGTAATTGTACGCCACGAACTCGTGTTTTTAAAGAGAGTCCAGTTGAAGGGTTCATGGCCTACATAATGGATGCGCGTAAAACGTTTAAAAAGGTGTGCGTTATCGCTCATAATGGACAGGCATTTGATTTCCAATTCCTTTTGAAATACGTTCTGGAAGAAACTCAGTTTACACCTGAATTGATAATGCGTGGAACTAGGATTATAAAGATGGAGATCGATAACATAAAGTTTATTGATTCTCTAAACTATATGCCAATGGCATTGTCTAAACTCCCTGAAGCGTTCGACCTACCTCCCGAAAAAAAGAAGGGATTCTTTCCCCACCTTTTCAACACAGTGGCCAATGAAAATTATGTAGGTCCTATTCCAGCAAAGGAATACTACTGTCCTGACTCAATGTTCGAAAAGAACAATACAAAATTCTTACAGTGGTACGATGAACAGGTCTCCAACGGTTAAGTATTCAATTTTCAAAGGGAAATATTCGAATATTGCCTCTCTGATGTTGATATATTAGCTCAAGCCTATATAAAGTTTCGTGCTTCGTTCTTGCAGGAATGCAATGTAGATCCGTTTCTCGAGGCCGTCACGTTCTCTATTGCTAGCGCGTGTAGCCTAGCGTTCAGAAGAAATTTTCTCAAGCCAAACACAATAGGCATACTGCCAAAGAATGGATACAGACTCGTCGATAAGCAGTCCACCATTGCTCTACAGTGGCTCGCATGGATCGAAGACCAGAAAGGCTATCGACTGGAGCATGCTGGTAGAGGTCGTGAAATTAAAGTAGATGGTATAAAGGTTGACGGACTATGTGACCAAACGAAGACCGTATATGAATTTCACGGCTGTTACTGGCACGGATGTCCAAACTGTTACACATTTGGGCGTGATTCACCTCTAATCGACGACCCGTCAGACACTCATAGTGCTCGACTGACCAGGACTAAAGCTAAGACGGCTAAGTTGTCTCGTCATTATAATGTTGTCGAGTTGTGGGAGTGTGAATTTTATAGGATGAAAAAAATAAACAAAAGGATGGCATACCTTGATTCCCACCCTCTAATACATCTCACACCACTAAACCCTCGAGATGCGTTTTTCGGCGGTCGTACGGGGAATGTAAAATCGTACCATATGTGTCAGGAGAACGAGAAGATTCGGTACATTGATGTTTGTTCCTTGTACCCCTGGGTGTGTAAGTACCGAGAATATCCGATAGGACATCCGCAAATACACGTCGGCAATAATGAGTGTAGAGCCGCAGGAATGTCTGCTGACGGCCTCCTGAAATGTACAGTCCTACCTCCTCGGGATTTGTATCATCCAGTGCTGCCGGTCAGGATGAACGATAAATTGATGTTCATCCTATGCCGTACATGTGGTGAGAACCTTATACCTGGAGACTGTACTCACTCTCTTGACGAACGGACGTTGACAGGAACATGGACTATGGACGAGATACGCAAAGCTGTGCAGAAAGGTTACGTGATATTGGAAATGTATGAGCTCTGGCAATACGAAATGGCTTTATTTGACAAAGGGAACGGACTGTTTACCGACTATATTAATAAATTTTTAAAAATAAAGCAGGAGGCTTCAGGTTACCCAGAGTGATGTCGTACTGAACAAGACAAAATAGACTATGTCCAAAGCTATTTCGACAACGAGGGGGTTAGACTTGACCCGATGAAAATTGAAAAAAATCCTGGTGCCAGGTCGTTGGCTAAATTAATGTTAAACTCCTTTTGGGGTAAGTTTGGACAACGTGAAAACCAGCCAAAGACTACAATAGTAAGAGAGCCGAATGAACTGTTCAACTTGTTAACGTCACCGTCAATTGATGTAAACAATATACAAGAGGTTAACGAGGACGTTGTCGTAGTGAACTGGTGCTACACCGACAACACCTGTGATGTACTACTAACAGTAAATGTCGTTCTCGCTGCATTTACTACAGCCCATGCTCGTCTTAAGCTCTATGACTATTTGGACGTGTTGGGATCACAGGTCCTCTATTACGACACAGATAGTGTCATTTATCTCCACAAAGACGGTACGCACGATGTATCGACAGGAGACTACTTGGGACAGATGACAGACGAACTGGCAGACTATGGTCCTTCTGCATATATAACAGAATTTGTTTCGGGAGGTCCGAAAACGTACGGTTACAAGGTAATGTGTCCGGAAAATGACAAAACCGTTACAGTTTGCAAAATTAAAGGACTGACTTTAAATCTCCGCACCTCGGGTTATTTGAATTTCGATTCTTTAAAGAAATTAGTATTGAATGAACAAACAGAGGAGGATAGCATAATGGTCACTGAACCGCGTATACGTCGCAGAAAGGATCATGATGTTATTACTGTGTGTGAAACAAAAATGTTCAGAACCACAGGTGCGAAAAGAAAACGTAACGGGGGTTTTGATACGCTACCTTATGGGTACTGTAAGGTTCCACGCCTAGAATGATTCCCACCATTCTGAACGGTATTATGTTGTGAAATCAAGTCGTTCCATTTTAGTTTTTGTATGACCTATGCTGTGTGGAGATCCTAGGTTGAATGAATGGGCCCTCTGTCACGGTCTAAACGCCTATAAGGCTGTGTGAATAGCTAAGTGTTGTAGCAACAAAAGAACATAGCTTCTGTTGTGGCAATGTCAGACAGATTGTGTTTTTGTATTGAATAAAATACCTTTTTACAAAAGGTATAAAATATTTGTTGCACGAGTGTGTGTGTGTGTGTGAAACCTAGGTTGAATGGTCCTCTGTCTCGACTTAATCGTCTATAAGACTGAATGTGTGTGTGGATGGGATTTAAAGTAAAATTGAACGACAAAAACTGACCGCCAGGGAGGATAGGCCTTGGAATGCTTCCCGGGTACGCTTCCAAAAACAAGAACGACTTCGGACTGTACCTCCTGGGTGTTGATGGAAACCTAGTCAGTTGGTTTAAAAGTACCAAAAGTAAAATCAGGGTGGTCAGTTTTGAAATGAACGTTAGACGTGCTATTGCTAACGAGCTTCATAAGCCGGCTCGTAGAAACTTTAAAACACGTAGTGTTACTTTGAAAGGTGTAAACGATCTTTCTCAAGCTGATTTAGTTGAGATGATTCCCTATGCAAAGGAAAACAAAGGCTATAAGTATATATTGACTATGATTAACTGTTTATCAAAATTTGCGTTTGCGGTGCCGATAAAATCTAAAACCGGTTCCGAAGTAGCTTCAGCATTAAAGCCTATACTAGAGAAACACAGTATGAAGCATTTTCAGACCGATCAGGGTAAAGAATGGTTTAACAAATCTGTTCAAAACTTATTGAAAACCTATAAAATTAATCACTATCACACTTACACCGAGAAAAAAGCTTCCATCGTAGAAAGGTTAAACAGAACTTTGAAAAGTAAAATGTGGTTAGAATTTACGGCTCGCGGTAGTCATAAATGGACTGATTTTTTAGATGATATTGTGAAGTCATACAACAAAACCGTACACAGTACTATTGGTATGAAACCGTGTCAGGTGAGAAAAAAACATGAAGCAATGCTGTTGGCTAGAATAAACGAGAAAGTAAATAGTCGTACTATACCTCAATCGCGATCATTCCAGGTAGACGATAGAGTTAGAATATCCAAATACAAAAAAGTTTTTTCGAAAGGATTTTATCCAAACTGGACGCAAGAAGTATTTACCGTGTTCGCTGTTGTACCGTCCTCACCTAAAACCTACATTTTACAAGATTCGAGAGGTGAAATATTAAAAGGTGGGTTTTATGCTGAAGAATTAAGTCGAACAAATGTTGGCGACGTTTATTTGGTGGAAAAAGTTTTGCGCCGGAAAGGAGATAAGGTTCTTGTGAAATGGCAAGGTTTCGATAAAACCCACAACTCGTGGGTAGATAAAAATAAACTTATACTGTGAAACATTGTACCACATCCGGCAAGCCGCCCATGCGCATCCGGCCATGTGCAAGCGCTGACGTCAATGGAAAAGTACTGGTCGCGATTGCTTTGTCCCAACTGACCTTGTCCGCATCCGACCCCGAGCATGCGATTGGAAAAGTACTAGCTGCAGAGACAATGTGTCACAATTGCTTTATACTGCAATAGAATATATGTTTCGAAAATAAATATTAAGTCTTTCGCACAATTGATTCATTCTGGTTACGTCTTTCGAGATGCGTGTAGTGATTGCTCCATATACGATGCAGCTACATAATTTCGACGCTTATGTAGGTGAAAAGGAGAAACGAATTCGTCACAGTCCCCTATTGCCCAACACTATTAGAGCAATTGTGTGTGGTCCTTCAAATTGCGGCAAAACAAATGTAATTTTCAATCTTTTGTTCGAGGCAAACGGACTGAAGTTCGCCAACATTTATATTTTTTCAAAATCACTTCACCAACCGAAATATAAGTTTCTGTCTAAGGTGATGGAAGAATCGGGTATCGGTTATTTTCCGTACAGTGATAACGACAACATCATAAATCCACATGAAGCGGAACCGAATTCCATTATGATTTTTGACGATATACAGTGTGAAAAACATGATAACATACGTAATTACTTCAGTATGGGAAGACATAGCTCAATTGACTCTTTTTATCTCGGTCAAACGTATAGTAGGATTCCCAAACATTTAATCCGAGACAATACCAACCTGATTGTTGTATTTAAACAGGACGATATGAATTTAAGACACATTCATTCGGATCACGTAGGCACGGACGTGTCGTTTAACACTTTCAAAAAGCTCTGTGCAACAGCCTGGAAAGACAAATTCGGTTTTATAGTAATAGATAAAGACAGCGATATAGATCAGGGTCGATACAGAATTGGGTTCGATTCCTTCGTAAAAGATTTATAATGCGTATATACACTTATAATGATATTTCGCCATATGCTAATAGCGGCACTACCAAAACACCAAAATCAAATTTGTGTTGTTTCTATTATCCCGATAAGAAGAGGTTTTGCGGGAACTACTGTAGCCGGACGAATAGACATGGACATGTATTTAATAGACGCTGCTGGAGACATAAGCGGTTCGGGTCGTACAGCAAGAGTTTGCCGCCTATAATTCTGTTAATGATCACATCCGCAAATAGAATTTATAATCGAGACATTTGGATTAGGTTCATGCACGAATGTGATAAAGGAGGTGTACCATTTGAATTGTTATTATACAATGAACACATGTTGAAAGGAACTGTTCGGCATCCACAAAACTTGGTATCCAGATTCCGGCCGTTTCCTGATTTTTTCAATCGGACACTGACTCCCAGTCACGGAGGCATAGAGTACACGCAAGTATACCTCGACATGTTACAGTACAGCTGTTCATTGCCGTACGCGTCCCGTTGTGTAGTAATCACGGAAAGGACAATTCCCATAGTCGGTCCTATAAAGGCGTACAAGCTTATCAGCAGTGTAAAGTGTTGTGTAGACATTAGCTACAATGTGAAATACGGTCCTAGACCTTCGTCGCTACCTTTACGCAGTAGAGGTAAATTTTACGAGGCTGTAAATAATAAGGCACAAGGTGTGTTTACAACCGAATTTCTAAAGGCCGCCCTGCCGACGGTGCTAATCAGTGTCATCATTTCGGCTTGTCTTTTGACGGATCAAAATATACTGTTGTCGATCGTAGGCAACTTCAAATGTGGTGCACATACACGGGGGCAAATACTGATGAGTTTCTGCTTTTGAATAGTTATCTTCTCGAAAACTCTATACCGACGCTAAAACGGTACATGCAAGATATGCCCAGAGATGATAATCTAATAGTAGCCGAAATACCGCAATGGCGCGAAAATATAAAACGTACCTTTGTCTTTAGGAGCGCCGAGAAGGTGGAAAGTATACCATATTTTGACAACAACATGTACAGATACTGCCGAGGTTTATCGTGGAGCAACCCGAAATTGATGAAAGCGTCCGCATCGCAGGTTGTACAGTACCTATTGCGTGAAAAGCGTTACGCTGCGTTTTTTCGATCTTTGGAACTGTCTTAAAAACTATCTGATAGTCGAGTTACGGGTCATTTCGCAATATGACACCAAAGGAGGAGCAAGTTATTTCTGAGATCGCCCGTCTGAGGGAGACCATCAAGAGAAAGTATCTTCAGATAAAATTCGGCGATGCAGATGCTGAACGGATTTTGACTAAACAATATAGCCCTATCATTAAGGAAATTTCGAAAATTCGTCGTCCACAGCCGAAAATGGAAATTAAAAAAGAAGAAGAAATGGATGTAGACATGGAGGATGATGCTTCACAAACCCATGTTCCGAAATTCATCGATACCGAAGTAATAGCTGAATCAACAGATGAGCCTGGACCTTCAGTTACACCGGTGCGCCAAAGTAGTGTTGTTAAAGAGCTACTATCAACACCGGCGGGCCAGGAAGATAGTGTTCGTTATGTCCATACAATGTTCAAACATCGTCTACCGCGGACCTACGTGTTGAGAATGATTAAAGACAATAGGAATACAATTGATAACACATACGGTCCTCGAATAACAGGAGACGGTACTGTTATGATAGGCGATAAGTATATAAGGTTTGACGACGAAAACGGTGACATCATCATCGACGCGGACACTTACAAGGGAACCGAAGGGCTCTATGAATTGATATTTATGCGCAAACCCAATGAAACATTATACACAAAGGCCGACCTGAACACCTATAAACAAATCTGTGAACAAACCAGTGCTCATAGGAAAGGTTATAATCCGCTCTTAGCCATAAACCGTGCTAGTAAATCCGCCAAGTACAAGGCAATTATATCGAGATTATTTCCGCCGACCGGTTTGCATAGCGGTAAAGGTTATGCGTATTGGGACAACCCTAACGAACTCTGTGACAGGTTACGACTACTTTTGTCGTCTCAAGAGGTAGGTCATACGGGCCATGAGAACGAAATTGCCTCCATTATAGAAGAGCTGAGGGAAGCGGGTCTTATAAAAGGCAGTGGAAATAGAAAAATTAGGACATTAATAAGATGAGCGTCGATAAGTTTGGACGTTTTTCGGACCAGGTTACCGCTCCCCATCCCCATCATCATCAGCACGGGATAGGTCTGACCCCCGATGGTAATCATTATGACGCGATAGGCAAGTTATTGCGCAATGTTGGTGATCCTATTGAGGACAGCGATGCCGTCAATGCGGGTACGATAGCGAAAAAATGTTTAGGTTTCGACGAGGATAGGAAAAAATACTACACTAAAGGCTATTCTGTAGGCGGTCTAGGTCAACCCGTTGAGGACGACGATGCAGTGTCCAAAACGTATCTCGAACAAAACTGTTTGACTCGAATAAAGAATAGATATCATACAAAAGGCTTGCCTTTGGGAGGTCTCGGAGAGCCGAAAGAAAAAGATGATGCCGTAACGAGAGCCTACTTGGAATCGTTGGTTCCTATTAAACTAGCCGATTGTTTTTCCTTTGGCGACCAAAGGGTGTGCGGTGTATCGGCGCCTATGAAAGACTCTGACGCTATTAATATGAAGTACGTCAGAGATAATTTCTTATCGAAAAACGCAGAGGGTAAATTTGACGCTCACGGAGTGACCATATGTAATGTTAAAGCGCCTTTGTATAAAAATGACGCCGCTACAAAATTATACGTGGACGATAGGGTGCCTCGAAAAGACAAAACTGTTTGGAGTTTTCAAAATAAGCGGCTCGCTCAGGTCGAAGAACCTTTGTACCAACAAGATGCGGTCACACTGGGTTTTCTAATGAAAAATACGCTGTTTCTCACCCTACTGCCGATCGGCGAAATGTATAACGCAAACGGAAAATGTATAACTAATGTTCGAGACGGTTTCACCGATGTCGACGCTGTTAACGTTCGTCAGCTTTATGAAATTAAATCTTGGATAAAGAAATACACTCTGCATTCCGAGGAGACGGGCGACTACTACTGGTTAAACTCTAAGCGCTTATCGGGGATAGCCGATGGTATAGCTGATAACGATGCTGTTTCGCAAAGGCAATTGAATACGGCTATTCAAGGCCTACGAGACACGCTAATGCGAGAGAAGCCTGTCGAAAAATAGATTGACAAGGTCATATCAATACACGAAAATAAATACGGGAACACTTTAAAAATAATATCAGTCGTTGAAATGTTCTTCAAGCTGATGTTACTGTTCGCCTTGTTGAGCTCCTCGCTCGCAACGTCGTCGTCGTCGTCGCCTTCCCCTATCACCGATACGACGGTATTTTGTGGATATACTGAAACTAACGGTAGTAGTAGTAGTATTGTTCAGCCTAAGACCAACCGTAAATGGGGTATCAACGGACTAACTTGATATATGTATGGTAATAGAAAATATCTCAATATCGCTTCGCACGCTTTCAATCTCTGGAGTAGATATATCCCTTTGACTTTTACTCTCAACTCGACAAGGCCAAATATCGCTATACTATTTGGGGACGCTGAACATATAAAACTGTCGGAAGGAACAATGTGCGGTACTAGATTTGACGGTAGAGGAAGAGTCGTTGCCCACGCTTTTGCGCCTCATGTGCTTCAATCGCAAGTAGAGATACACTTCGATAACGAAGAAGAGTGGGACTTTACAATGTCTACATCCGATAATGGCCATATCTCGTTTTACGCTGTTCTGGTCCACGAAATAGGGCACGCTCTAGGACTGTCTCATAATAAGAAACGAGATTCGATAATGTATGCCTATACGATCAACCGAAATATATCCAGTATGTATTATTTAGACCTTTCTTCAGATGATATTAATAAAATTCAGTATCTATGTGGTGCAAAACCAACCACCACTACCCCCTCCACCACTACCACCACAAGCACTACTACCCCAACTACCATCAGCTCCACCGTTCGTTCTAGCCCTACGACGATCGAAACAGAAATAAACACTATCGATTTATGTTCTGTCCGCGGCTTTGACGCCGTTTTAATAGCGATGAAACATATGTACTTGTTTCACGGACAGTATGTATGGATATTGAATTTGGATCCGAATAAGAGAGAAGTTGTTCCGAAACCCGAAATCATTTCGGAATGGTTAAACTATTTGCGACCTGGTTTTACTAACGTTACCGCCGTTTATCAATCACCCAGCGGAGATGTGGTGCTCATTGCTCACGGATGGGTTTACGCTATAGAATATCCTAGTCTTTTGAAAAGATATATGTACACGCTTAAAGATTGGATAGGACGACCGATGAAGACGGTTAACGCTATTTTCAACAGTCATCTGGGTAAAACAATTGTCCTCTACGACAACGCTTATGTGATGAGATATGATGAATGTAGGTACACCGGTTTATATCAAGGACCTATGACCGAAATCTACCACGGTTTACCAAACGATTTGCGCGGCGGTTTCAGATATATGGACGGAAATCTTTATTTCTTCACCGCCGACAATCAGGTTTTTGTGTACAATGAATTCCTGGAAGCTGTGACGGCAGTTGAAAAGGATATTTTCGATGTTTTGAAAATACGATGCATGAAGACGACTAGACTCCGAGAGTTATATGCAATCTTGAAAGACATATTTTATAAGTAGGCGTAACAGTGACTGTTATGAATCATTAATAAAATGGGTGTCAAACGGAAAACAGCTGTTAGTCGTAAACGCGGTGTCGTAAAGACAGGACGTGGACTAGTGTCTGGTGTTTTGAATAAGGCCATCGATTTACTTCCAGTCGAGTTACACTTACCTTCGTACAATTATTGTGGACCGGGAACAAAATTGAAGACACGGTTGGCACGCGGTGATAAAGGTATAAATCCGTTGGACGAAGCCTGTAAACAACACGATATCTCATACAGCAACTACAGTGATTCAGATAGAAGACGCGTAGCCGACGAAATCTTAGCGGGAAAAGCTTGGAGCAGAGTCAAAGCGGGTGACGCATCGCTCGGTGAACGCACCGCTGCTTTGGCCGTAACGGTAGCGATGAAAGCTAAGACAGCATTTGGCGGCGGTAAAAGACGTCGTCGTCGTCGTCGTCAGCCTACCGTTCAACACCTGTTGAAACGTCTGCAAGGCAAAGGGCTTTACTTGAAACCGTACAAGAAACAAGGTAGCGGGAAGAAGAAGAAAAGATGTACGAAAAAAAAACGTCGATAGATTGTATACCCATTAGACCGTTGACTAATATAGAACTGGAAAGATACGCTTTAGCATTGGGAGTACCGTGGTTCAGAGGTGTATACATGAGAGATACATTACCTGCACGACCTTTAAGAAACGAATCGGCTATCGTGAATTTGGATAGTATAACCGGCTCCGGCACCCATTGGGTATGTTACAAAAAGAGAGGAAGCTCTATAGAGTACTATGATAGTTTCGGGAATCTGCGACCGCCAATTGAGCTAAGTAGGTATTTTGGCGAAAACGCTAACGTACACTATAACTACAAGAGACATCAAAAAGACAACTCAGTCGTTTGCGGTCATTTGTGTCTAAAGTTTCTAACGTCATGAGCATAGTTCTATCAGATCACACTGCTGTTTTGTCTTGTGACTTTTTCCCACCAATTGATGTATCAAAAGGCGAGTGGGAAATAGCTTTCATCGATCTGGCAACATACAACTCGATACCAAATATCGTTGAGGATGTAAACAATCTTTTTCATTACGGCGATGATAAAAACGTTCACACGATTTCATTACCGACCGGATCGTACGAAATATCCGATATTGAGAGGTACATTAAAACGAAACTAGTTCCCGATACTGTTTTAGTATTGACACCGAATAATAACACACTCAAAGTGGAAATAAAATGTTCGCACGCAATCTTTTTCGACAAGGCCATGTCTATAGGCCAGCTGATGGGGTTCAGTAAGAAGAAATTAGAGGCAAATCATAAACACTCTTCTGACCGGCCTGTAGATATCATCAGGGTTAACGTGATACGCGTGGATTGCAATATAGTCGCAGGATCGTTTCAAAACGGCATAGAATGCCATACCTTGCACGAATTTTATCCGCAGGTACCGCCCGGTTATAAAATTGTAGAAGTCCCTCAGAGCGTAATATATTTACCTGTCAACGTAAGCGTCATTCATAATATCACTGTAAGTCTACGAGATCAGAACGGTGATATAATAGATTTCCGTGGAGAAAACATTTCCGTATGATTACATTTACGTAGACGTCGAGATGGGACTAATATTTAACGAGCGCTTCTATAAGAAGGGCGGCAGTTTACGTCCGACGACGGCACAGTTAACACTGCGAAACGTTAGGTTCCTCAGATCTTTGGGTTTTAACGTGAACAATGGAAAACCTTTTGGCAATCGACTCTAGCGCCGAGTACGACAACACCCTCAACGGACTGGAGTACCATACTCATCGACCGTACTCCTCCGCTACGTTTGGTAATAACGATGAAATTCGTATTCCCATTCATCAACAAGATGTCATTACGATACCTTTTCAGAGCACGCTGCATATAAAAGGTACGTTGACTGCGACAAAAGACGGAGGAGCGGCCGCTGACGTGTCTTTGATAAATAATGCTATAGCTTTTCTTTTCGACGATATCAGATACGAAATCGGAGGCAACGAAATAGACAGGATCAGGAATGTCGGTATAACGACCACCATTAAGAACTTGCTTTCGTTGCGCGAACACGAGAAAAATAAACTCGGAAATTGCGGTTGGCTAGGAGTGGGTAAAACAAATAACGATTGTAAAGAGTTCAACATAGTTATACCGCTGCGTATGTTGATGGGATTTTTCGAGGATTACAATAGAATTGTAGTCAACGTGAAACAGGAGCTTGTCCTTTTGCGTTCATCTTCAAATTTAAACGCAATAGTTAGCACGGATGCGACAAATATTGATCTGAAAATAAATACTATCTATTGGCGAGTTCCGCACGTCTCCGTAGCCGATCCGATAAAATTGAAACTTTTGAAAATGATTGAACGCGATGTCACCGTTCACGTACCACACCAGAAATGGGAACTAATAGAATATCCCGGTTTACCGTCCACGAAACAACTCTCTTGGACTGTAAAGACATCTTCGCAACTGGAAAAACCTCGTTACGTAATTTTCGCGTTGCAAATCGATCGCAAAAACAAGATTAAAGCAAATGCTTCAGAGTTTGATAGCTGCAAGGTAACGGATGTAAAATTGTATCTCAACTCTCAGTACTTTCCCTACGATAATATTCTCGGCGACACCGCCATTTTGTATGACATGTACGTTAGATTTCAGCAGTCCTATTATTCACGCGAACCATCACCATGTCTAGACTTGTCAACCTTTAAGCAAAAAGCACCGATTTTTGTAATCGATTGTTCGAAACAAAACGATACGATAAAATCAGGGCCTGTAGATGTGAGACTTGAAATCGAGGCGTCTGAAAATATTCCGCCTAATACTTCCAGTTACTGCTTGATTATTCACGATTCGCATATTGTCTATAACCTGCTAACAGGTGTTGTTAAAAAGATTACGTAATCTGTGACCACACCCTGTGATATATTACCCTATTTGTTCGCATTTAGTCTCAGTTGTCGTCATGGACGCGATGGATGTAGACCGTACCGCTCGTCCGTGGGGCATATTTCTAAAGTCTGTGTATTTCCTGAATGACCAGTGTACGAAGTTTGTCGCGACCGGGCTTTTTCAGCACACCGTCTACGAACTAGGCGTCCTTATACAGGCCGGTAGAAAATTTGTTTTTTTCACGTACAACGACTTTAATGATTTCAAGACACGACTACCGCTGCCTGAAGGAGAACAACGTAAGTTTACACTAACTAACGGCGATATCACAATAAAGACTGTCTTCGGTAAACGTTATATCGCATTGTTTGACGGAAAACACAGGGTCACCTTGGGCCTACCAGAATGGAATTTATTAATGGATACCATACCGCTCGTAAACCGGCGCATCAGCGAACTGTTTTATAATGAACCACAACTAGGGTCTTACATCATTGAGTGTCTAGCCACGGACGAGATCGTGTCCAGTACTCTCCCCGAGGCAGACAAGTTGTACGAGGAAGTTGTTTTGTACAAGAAGCATGCAAGCAGTGGTTGAGTTTCATGCCTAATAATATATATACGTTACTTTCTACGATTTATATATTTCTTGCTAGGTACACGTTCGTATGTTACTTCATACCATAGCGGCTCTTTAAATTACTTCATATCTTACGAATTTATTTAGTATTAATTTTTTATTAATATTAATTTTTGTATAAACTTTTGTTGGCAGACAAACATGCAAGCAGTAGTGGAGTTTCATGCCTTCGTCGACAACGATGGCAAATACGTTGTGAAGGAACTGGCTGTGGTGTACGAACACTATCAAAGTGTTACCATTTTCAAACCGCCTTACAAATTTCATAATTTAAATGAATCGTCACAAAAATCTGCTAGATGGTTACAGGCAAAATATCACCGTATCAGCTGGTACGAAGGTAGTATACCTTTTGATGAACAACTATTGCGAATCATGCTAGTAGTTTTAAATTGGGGCCGCTAAAATTTAAAAAATTTGAAATTGTGTGTGATTGCGGGTGCGTAAGTGTGTGTGACGTGAGAGGGTGGTATTAGTGTGAGTGTGTGACGTCATGAGGGGTGAGGGGAGGTAGTTGAGTTAAAAGTGCGTTTAAGTTTTTGTAGTAAAAGTAGTATTTGGATCTGAGTGTATTTAATGGAATACGAATTTAGCGGCCCCAATTAATACTGGAGAATTAGGGAGAAAATGCATTTAATATTTTGGTGATAGTATGCGATTCTTTGTATTAAAATCACTTTATTGAAAAGTGTATTTATTATTAAATGCACTTTAAGAAAAGTGTATTTATAGGTATTGGAGTTAATCTGATATTCAGGATATGATTGTTTTGGAACTATAAAATGCACTTATGAAAAAGTCACTTTTCGGTGATACGTTAATCTTTATTAATACTGTTCATTGTTTCAATTATTGACGAGCGTTCATCAACGCACATGTTACCTTCTCAGCAGACTGTTAACAAATGACTACTTAGCTTCAAGTACTCATATTTATAAATTAATATTTGGTGGGAGGTCTAATACTAAATACTTTAGTGGTGGGTGGTTACCTTTCCTATACTAATGTTAGCTTAGAAGAGTGTCTGTAAGAAAACGTACTTTATAAAGATTGTCTTTTTAAATTCATATCTTTAAAATGTTAATGAATCAATTTTTTCGTTATTTATCAACTAAGGACTCGTAAGACATATATTTATTATTATGAAAAGACCATTTACATTTTTTCAAGGTCAAACAAATGGCGTTTTAAAAAATAAATGCGTTTTTTCAGTACCGCTCACAACTATTGTAAAAGTTACATTTTTCTACAACACATAACTGTTCGTTAAATTACAAGTTATAATAATTATATCACTAAACACATGTTGCGGTTCTACAGTAATGAATCCCGTCTGTGGAATGTAAGGGGGGAAATATAAAACACACATAAAGTTGTAACATATATTTATTATTTAGAAAATAGCATTTTACACTTTTTTTCAAGGTCAAACAAATGTCGTTTTAAAAAATAAATGCGGTTCTACAGTACCGCTTACAACTAATCAAAAAGTTACATTTTTTCTAAAAGACATAACATATTATTTTAAATCATAAGCTATATTAATTGTATTATTAAAAAGAAATAATGCGGTTAGACAAAACAACTTATTACAAATTTTAAGAAAGATAAATTCTCATAACTGATTGTACAGTCTCTCTACATACACCACAAGTTTTGCAAGCTAATCCACAAAACGCACAAGCAATAACGTGTCTGCAGGGTAAGTAGACCACTTGAACTTCTTCTACTCTACATATTTTACATTCTGCAGGAAGTATATCTGGTGTCAATGAAGGCAGCTTGGTGGTCTTCTTAGTAACTTCAGCCTTCTCTCTGATCCTATCAACGAATGCCTTGCCTTTTACTAGTAATACGAATGAACATGTACCATGCCATGTTGCGTGTTCAATCCATGGGTCATCTTTGTCCATCCAGTCCTTAAGGCCGCCTCCGCAGCAGTAACAAAGAGTATGGTCAGAATGATTTATATAGAACAAGCCAGCAGCACTCAACTCTTCTTTTTTCTCTCTCAACAAAGGTGGTCCGTTATCAAAGGTTTTTATTCTGGACTCAAATGTCACGTATTGTGGGTAATGCAATTTTCTAACTTGTACAATGTCCATCGCTAGTCGATCTGAAGGATAAATGGTACCTTTTTGATTGCTCTTGCAGTTTATATACGCTCCTCTTTAAAGTTAACTGTAGGAGTGGGGGTGAACATTAATTACATTCAAGGTCAAACAAATTAGTTTTTAAAAAAAAAGACTGTTTTCAAAACTACTTTTACAACTATAATAAGGAATATATATTGCTACATATAAATTAAAATCACTTTCTATAACTATTATTCATTAGACAAATGCAGTTTTAGTTCAGTTGATTTCTCTCCTGAAGGTCCATGTGAAACAATGAAGTACTGCCCAGGACGTATTGAATCTAAGTCTTCATTCATTAATAAATAAACAAACCTCTTCGGTAAAAAGACTTGCAGTTTCGGAACATTTTCTTCTTTGTAAGGAAAGTCTCCAAGTACTGCAATCACAGCACTTCCATTTACCGTCTCTTTTTTACAGAAGTAGTACACAGCATAATTTTTTAACGGCTTTAAATCTGAACATTTTTTCGTTACAATTGTTTTAGCTTTTGATCTCTGGTTGAATTTTTCTACAAGGGATTGTTCTTGATTATCAGCCATCACGATGTTTCTATTTTGAAGTTTGCGTTGTTAGTGATGATTAGGACTTCTTGCAGTTTAATTTATAGATCCTATCCCCCCTTGTTTTATTTTCCCCTCACCACCCTCTCTATTTCCCCCCCTCTACAATTTTCCAGCTGATACAAAATCGCATATTTGTCATTAATGCACTTTAAAGTGCATTTATTGACTTTGTTGTAAGTTGAAGATGCAGAAGGATATGTCGATTTTCGGAGAGTCTTTTTTGTTAAAAAAAATTCACTTTTCTAAAAGTTACTTATGTACGGAAATATATTGAACCTTATAACTGATATTGCTGTAGATGTTATTTTCGTTTATGATGAAATGTTGAAGGTTTTATAAGTTTATTTTTTTTTAGAATTGACGAGCGCCTACCCCTCTTATCCTTTCCCACGTCTACGTTTCTAGCTCTTAAACAAACGCTTAGATTTAGCGCATTACGTAGAGCACAATTTCCGTTTTGATGTCGGTGATCTTTAACAACGGTGCAGATATTATGTGAATTATAATTCTGTCTTATTTTAATAGGATAGTCTATAACTTTGGCTGTAGTGTATGTATCTATCCATTTAGTCTTTTCAGAACCGTAAGTATATATGATATCATAGTTTTTAGTATACTGTTTAATAATAGTGAAAACATCATTGAAAGTAGTGAAACCTTCAGACCACTTAATGAAATGATATCGTTTACTTAACCAATTGTTGGTTCTAGCCGACTTTTGGTTTAGGTGATTGAAATCGTAAGGGGGTTTGAATAGAAAGTAATCTGTCTCTAGAGATGAAATATCATGTATAACCAACTCCTTGATCAAAAATTCATCGTAATTTCCTCGAAAAGCTTGAAACTCGACAACACATTCTTTCACGCTTCGTTTATTTTTTTTCTGTAATGTTTCAGCCATCTCTGCAGCCTTTAATAAGTGTTTCTCTAAAATTGGTCTTAATATAAATTCAGCTTGAAAAATCCTACTTTTGAATCGTATGTGATCTAAGTAATGGTTGTTTCTCCTATCTTCTTCTTCATCAGAAAGTTCGTATATATCCGTGAAACTGCTGAAACGAGTTGTACGAGACATTTCGTCTTTAATTCTTTGTTTGTCAATGAACCATTTTCCCCACCACAGTAAACATTTATAGTTAGGCTGTATGGTTCTAGGCGCGTTGGTGATTTTTTTAAGTGGTCACCTCCCCTTTAGGCCTACACACCACTATTCTCAATTTCAACTTCTGTAGTTGTTTGCTTATTTAAATTTTGCCTGTTTTTAATTTTGTGCGTAGTCAGAAGCACAAGGTTGTTTTGTGTCATAATCAGGTAGAGCTTTGAGTGTGTTTATATACCTGTATGAAGATATTTCTTGAGCGAGTCGGTTAATAATCGTAGAATCAGGTTGTACGTATGACACTGTCTTATCCTGTTGAACTGCACTCATTAAATATTCCTTTATAAAGGTCTGGTTTAATACCAACTGTTCCAAATATCTGTCAACTGCGACCGAAACACCGATTAACGTATAGAATTCATTAGTCGTTAGCAAAACTTTTTCATGGTGTTGTGAAAAGTCCTTTATTCGTATATACTGTTTTCCATAAATTTTAAGACTATCCACTTCGATGTCAGATTCTCTAATCATTAGCTTTGTCTTCTTACCGCTGTGTTTGCCTACTATATGTTGTTCAAAACTGCTAATATTATGAAGAAAATGTGCCCAGGAAGATATATTAAATAATATATGTTTGTCATAGTGGTTCAACAAAACACCTGGTGTATATCCCAAAACTTCAAATATTCCAACTGTAATATTTTTGCCCATGCATGCTGTAAGTGGATAAAATATACGTAAAAATATACCAGTTAAAATTTCAATCAGTTCTCCTTCGTTTCTTTTTGTTGTAAAAGTCATTGATCTCGTCATAGGATTATACATATCTTCATAAATGCCGCAAACATCTTCTGAATTTTTTATGATATTTGCAGAATCATCTGTAGCTCCATCTGTTTCCATAGGTACTTCAGAAGTTCCATATGATGCAATGTTAGAAGACGTATTTTCATTTTCAGTATTGAGTTTCATATCATCATTACCTTCTTGTGAAAGTGACATTTCGCTATTACACTGTAGCAAAGTTGAGGTAGCGGAACAGCTTATAAATGAGCACTAACCGAAATCGTCAGTCCTTATATAGTCGGAAAATGGTGCAGGGAAGTGTGTTTTTATCCCCCCACTCCTTTTTTAATCGATACATATCCTACACAACCATTCTGACCACCCCTGTTAACGGAGTGTACGTAACAACAGTATCATGCAGTATTAAACAGTAAGCTGAAGTATTATCTGGAATATTCTCTTCAGTTTCAAATTCCAACCGTATATCTACAGTGGAAGACTTTACGGATTCGTTCTGCTTTGAACAATCTATGACAACAATAGGCGCGTGCTCTTTAAACGTGTCAGGCGATATTAAAGGCGTGTCTGACCTGCCATAGTATGATGACTGAAATCTAGCGTACATATCGTAAAGTATGCCATATCTGTTCTTCGAAAACGATACATTTAAATTATCGTAGGGGAAAAACTGAGAATTTAAATAAAGTTTAATATTAGTAAGTTTACAGTGGTCAAACGTCCCGGCGTTGGCTGTTATATTATTCCTTTTGTTTGTCTGCAATGCAAATATGATATATCTAGGCTTTTCTAATTGAGTGGAGGTTTTGATATTCCAAGACTGCCGTTGAGTTGAAGGTAAGATAGGATACTGATGCATTTCCCAGTTCCTAAAAGGTAAAACGATGTCTCTATCCGACTCTAATTGTTTCAACAGTGAAAGCCGGTGTTCGTCGGCAAGTCGTACGTGCGGTACCCTCCACGTTATTTTGTTTATGTTCAATTTCCAATCCATATTTGCTTCTGTAGTGGATGGGGAGGCTATAATCGCGTCATTATCCGTTGAAGACCGAAGCAAGAATAATTCTTGTTTACAATTTATAATGAGTTTCCCATAGTCTTCTGCAAACCCTAATAGTAAACGGAGCGGTATAGAGAATTCAAAATATCCTTCTTTATTTGGTGTGATAGTTGTAGATACTGGAAACACCCAACCCGATGTTCGCAGTTTGTTTATTTCATGTGGTGGTTGAGAAATAAGCGTCTTTAAAGTGCTAGTCACACCAACACGTTTCGTAGAATCTACAGTTATTCCTGAAATCTCGTATCTTATTTCTTCAAACAAAAATGACATTGGGTTATTGATAAATGGAACTGTGGTTCCCAGTGTTCCATCTTTTTTCGTAACAATCCCTTCGATGTATATATAACTTTCACACGGTAAAGTGTACGCGTCTTGATGTTGTATAGGAATGCGTATTTCGTCGTTATTTCCCAATCTCGATGAAGCGTAGGGGTTGTGAGAATGATACTCCTTCTCCCATATTGTCTCGTCGAATATAGGTCCATTCTTTATGTTCAGAATATCCATTTTTATTAACAGTGAAACCAATTTGTTCTAGAAAACGTATGTTCTCGTTAGTTAACTTTTGAACAGACTGACAACTATTAACGTTTTCGTTACTAAAGATTGATTTAAAAGTTAAACCCATGTGTAGTAGATAAACTAGTTTCCTTTAGCGCTCTTTTATATGAAGTCTTGAAGTAATAGTCTCTCCTCTAAAATCTACAAAATCTCCGTCTTGATCCAATACGTTTAAATTAATGTCTGAAATATGACTAACATTTAAAGGTAAATAAACAAGATTATGAGGTTTTTCAACTATCTTAAAACCCGGTGCTACTGTAGGATAAAATGAATGCAATATATGTCCATTTACACCATCCTTATAAGCACCATGAACTATATTGCAAGTAATGTTTATAACGTTGACTTTGATTATGTCGACTGTTTTATCACCTACGTGATTAACATTCGGAGATAGTGGACTATTAAGACTTGAAAAGCCAAGTAACGGACCTAAGCTGTGTTCCTTTGAAAAATCAACAAAATAAGCACAAGAGAGTTCGCTTCTTAATAAACTGTTATTTGCTTTTAATGTAATTTTGTCTTTCCCTAATTTTTCTTGAAGAACCTCAGAAATATCTTCGATTTCATACGAACCTGTCTGCAGTTGTACTGTTTTGAAATCATTTTGTTCGTCGTTTTCTTTATAATAGAATATATTATTTACTCCTTCAATGACATTAGGAATTGAATTGTATGTTGTAAAATCTAGAAGCGCTACCTCCCATTCTTTATCCTCTCTAAGTTGTATCGGTGGAAACAGGGAACTATGAAGATTAGATGACGTTCCACTAATGGAAACCGTGTAAGACGACATTTCAACGAATACTAACATCAGAAGCTAGAAACTCTAAACATAAATGTCCACAAATAGAAGTATTCTCACCCTGCCGTCTGTTGTAATTGTACAATATATTACTTGCTGGCTTGAAGTGAACCTTAAGTTCTCTAGGCGGTTGCAAATTTCCTAAACTGTCAAAGTAGTAGACAGTGTTGTCTATTTTCTTATAACAGACCCAGTGCGTTCCTTTACCAAAGGAGTTATCGAGGTTGACAATCCCCGTTTCGTATTTTTTTACTTTTTCCGGCAACTCATCTCTCATAAATACACCTCTGAAGTACGGTATTTTTAAACAAGAGGCGTAATGTATCAACTGAGTCGTGCTGAGCGGTGTATTAGGTAAAACTAGTTTGTTAAATTTATTTCTTAAACACGATATGGTTTTAGGTACAGACCTCGACCGTGTTTTTGATTTTTTTTTTTTTAATTCCTTTTTTTATGATTTTGCTTTCCAATTCTCTTTCTTCTTCCAGCTCCTCTTTTCCCACCCGTTCCTCTACGTCGTTTTGAACTACCTCCAATTGCTGTTTTTGCCTTCATTGCAGCAGCGACCGCTAATGCTGCAGCTCTCTCGCCAATACTTGAATCACTTGATTTAAATCTCTGCCACGCTCTCTCTGCTAATGCTCTATCAGCTATAGATCTGTGTTCAGCGTCTGAGTAATTTGAATAAGCAATATCGTGTATTTTACACAATTCGTCCAATTTATTAATTCCAGGATCTCCACGAGCTAGTCGTTCTTTAAGCTTTGTCCCAGGACCGCAATATCTATATCCGCCTGGTAGATGTAGCTCAATGGGTAATGCGTCGATTGTTTTGTTCAGTAACGTTCCTACAGGTACGCTCTTGACAGCTTTACTCAAAACGGATAATGCCGATGTCGCTAAACCACCTCCTCCTTTATCAAATTTTTGATTCCTATTAAATAGTTTATAAGGGCTCATCTTAATTTATTTTATCGTCAATAGTTATTTATCAAGTTCTTCCTCTCCGTCTGAAGAGTCGAATATTTCGCTCCAATTTATAAAGTTGTTTTCGTTTTCTTCATTACTCATCTTTCCTTGTGGATAGTGTAGAGTAAATTTATGAATATAGTAAAACAGTTTATTTCCGAACCTTAGCAATGTCTCCTTTTGCTTGCAACGTGCTAAGTCAAACATCGTTTTTACATCCTTGAGACACACAGCATCATTGTTTTCTTCAGAGCTCGCTACGTTCGTAATTCTAAGATTCCTAGCATTGTAAAATTGTTTTTGATCATTTGAAGTAATTGCTAACTGTTTAAGCACCCTGATATTTATTGCCTCACCTTCGTATAAAGCGTCACCAATATTGCTTAATCGTTTAGCATTGAAATTCCAATTTGAACTTCCCTGCGATGGTGTTTTCGTATCGACATACATTTTTGTAGCGACATCAGTTTCAGCTTTTGGATTGGCGACATTACGTATAAGTTTATTTTGTACGTCGTAATCACCTTCGTCGGTCAACTTATATCCTTCTCCTCGAGGTCCTATCATAGACTCCCTTAATAAGGAATTTTCATGACGTCCGAACTTGTCGACACTCATAACTAAAGTGACTTGCTAAAGTATAATTTTTTGTCTTTTTAATTCTTCAGTCAAAGCAATCATTTCGTTATCCAGTCCTGTATGGCCTGAGAGTTTAGCATCATGTAATAAACGCATTCGATCCACTAAGGCGTTAATGTTATTGTAGTATAAAACATCTGGTTGATTCACGTTCTTAAGTGGCATTCCAGCTCCTTTTTTTTGTCTTCCTGATGGAAATAACTTTGCTATTACATTTCTATACTTATGAGATTTGTTTCGATATATCGAGTTAGTGTGCGAGTAATTCTTTCTGTGTGTGTTTGTTTCTTTACAAATAACTTTAAATGCTGCTAGATCCTTTTTCGAATAAGACGTTGGATTCTTTGAAAATAACAATTCTAAAAGACCAGGTGTACTTCTAAAAACTTTACTATTGATAATAATATTATCGTGTTTATCAATCATGAGTGTAGTGCCTCCGATCATTATTCTCTTACCTTCAAGCCTCCCTCCATATACATGATTTTTTTTCCTAATTCTTCCATGAAAATCTAATTTTGTTTCATATTTTCTGTCAAGAACTGCATTGTTACGGACGTTTTCTCCCACAGCTATATTATATTTCTTTTTTCTTTCATCATGTTGTATTAAATGACAGTCTTCAGATAAGTCATCGTTATTACCTTGTGCGTCTTCAACAATGCTATTTGTCTCATTACTTTCTTCCAATTGCATTTCTGGTTTTTGAGTAATAGAAATTTTGTTTATAGTCTGTTGCATAGGCTCCGACATAGTGTCCGATAAATTATCTCGTTCAATAATACCTAACTTCAACGCTTGGTTTTTTTTCCTTATGGAATCAGTTAGTTTTTTTAAATCGGTAATCAATTTCCCATTTTCCTCCATAATAATAATAAGATGTTTTTAATAACACGATCAATTTACAAATAAGGAAATTGCTGTCTGTATTATTGATGTAATAAAATAAATTCATCGAAACCGATTCTGTAACGTCCATTATTGATTCCCCTCTCTTTATCTATTACTGAAAACCCGTGTCTATCAACCCAAGCCTTGCTGCAGAGTTCTTTAAAAGTCTCAAAAGGCATGTCAGTGTTAACATGATCAGTATATACATGTCTCAAATTTTTTTCATCCTGTTTGAATAAAATTAACAGGTTTGCATTATCCCTAATTAATTGTTTTGGAATTTTACTATATGTCTGTGTTATATATATAGAGTCAACCAAATTATGACGACCCATACAGAAGTAGGTTCTAATTTTGTCCTGTTTTTCACAAGAAACGTCGTCAAATATAAATACGGAATAAGGTTTCGCTTCATTCGGGTGAATGACCTCCTCGTTATCTTTAAACTTGTGATACCCTATACACGATAATTGTGAAAAAATCTTTTCCAATAACTGATACTTTGGTTGATTCAATGACTTCGAAAATATGTAAACATTGTTGAATTTTAGCCCATTGACATCAGTTAACAAATTAAATACAACGTTTGTTTTTCCACAGTTTGAAGGACCGCATATTATACATCGAACTGAATCGGGTAGTAAAGTCCCATGTTTGCTACTTTTGTTACAAACTTCATCAGTAAAAACATCAATATTTGAAACTTTTAGTTTTTCTTTTTGCTTTACAACTTCCATAATTAATTCCTATGTGTGTTTCATTGCTTAGCAAAAAACTTTATGTTTCTTAGCAATTAAATTAAATCTTTTTTAGGTATCCAGGAATCCTGATTACGGTCATATCCTAACCAACGTACTAAAACTTTATCTCCTCTTGTTTTTAATATCTTTTCAACTAAATACACATTACCAGACTTTGACTTCAACATCTCATGACCATAAAAGCCTCCATGTAGTAGTTCTCCATGGTGATCTTTCAATATATACGTCTCTGGCACGGTTGGTTGGACTCTATAAACTGTAAATATCTCTGTCGTCCAATTCGGAATGTAGCTTTTTGAAAAATGCTTTTTTTGTTTACTAATGCGTACTGTTTCTCCTTCTTTAAATTTCCGCGGTGGTCTTGCCTCCATCTTTGGCATTGTGTTCTTGCGTATACGTTTCAACACTAATTTTTCATTCATCTTGCTCACTTGTATTGGTTTCATCCCTATTGTCCTATGATTACTGTTATTGTAATCGTAAATAAGTTTTTGTAGTATGTCATACCATACGTATGATCCTCTTTTTGAGAAAGTTTTGTACATAATTCCTTTAATTGTTCTGTTGAAACGTTCTATAATAGTAGCTTTCATTTCACTTTTTGTAGAATAATGGTTTATATTATATTTTTTCATCAAACTTTTAAACAATTTGTTAAAGTATTCTAAGCCATCGTCGGTTTGTAAATGCTTCATTTTGTTTTCTTTTAAAAATTGTTCCATAGCATTGGTTACAGTTTTAGCTGATTTATCTTTTAAAGGTATACCATAAGCAAACTTTGTGAAACAATTTATAATAAACAAAATATATTTGTACCCCATATTAAAACGATTATAGGGAATCATTTCTACGAGATCTGCTTGATAGTAATGATCTTCAATTCCTTTTACTACAGTGTTTCTCCTGGGGAAATGTTTTCTCACAGGTTTGTGCAATTCTTGCACTATTTTAGATTTCTCATCCATCGCGGTAAAATTCCAATAAGGTAGCTTGAAATATTATCAAATAATTATTATGTTGATTTGGTAATTTAAACGTTTTTCATCTTATCATGTATCAACTAATTTACTTAGTCATAAATTATTTGAAATGTAGTATAATTTTGTATTTAGCTGATTTCCTCACCACAGAAAGTATAAATATATTGTTTAATTTTTATACTAAGCTGTACAACTAAATGGCGCGTTAGAGGAAATTTTTTTTTACGTGGTCCACCTCTTCCCCAATAGGCCTATTCAGAGACCACACACTTATGTGAAGTATATAGGTTGACATTTGATTATGTTTTTTTAATACACACTTTTTCTTAATAAATTTGTGTATTTAAATTATCTATTTTAGCCAAGGAATAATGTCCATAAGGCAAAGTTCTTACACCGTCTTCAAGAATAACCCTTTTATCATCATTAGCAGATAGAGACTTTTTATTTTGGGTTATGCTAAAAATTCTGTGATTGTAACTCCTTATAGTGTTAAATCCAGCCATGAAAGTTTTCTTTTCCAATAAACATTCCTTATAATTTTCGAATGATATGTGTTTTGTAAGGTATGACTTTTTTATGCCTTTCAATTTCTTTATAATTTTCTTATGTTCTCTGTTTGATCCTCTTTCATTGCACGTGAATGCGTACATTTTGGGTCTCAAAGCAACTATTTCACACATTGGTATGGAATTCAACTCGTCTTTGAATTTACCAATGACTTTTTTATTTATTCCTTGATCGTACGTCATGTGATTTGTAGGATAATCAGAAAAATCAAAATCGTTCCTGTGTGGAAATGTTTTTAAATCTAAATATAAATCATTTGTTTTGATCCAATAGATAAAAGCGTCAGTATCTAAGTAACAGGAACCAATATTATCCCTGCCATAGTATTGCACCATTTTCTCATAGTGAAACTCGTACATATGTATTTTCGAGATGTCGAGTATGGACATCCCGACATATAATGGTTTGTCCATAACCACACTTGTTTTACCCATAGACACTGCGACTAAGTTATCATCAATGATTACAGTAGTTTTAAAATTAGTTTTTTGTGTTAATTTTTTTAATTTGGTAGCATTCGAAACAAGTTGAATATTTTTATGCTTTCTTTTATTCTCTAAAGTTTTTCCGAATACAGCATTATTCATTAATTTAAAAAAGTCCTTTTGAAACGCTGTTTGCGCAACGGCTCTTCTTGCAGTATTAGATTTAATATACGGCTCCATCCAACGGGACTGTGAAAATTCCAACACTCTATGGACTTTTGTAACTTTGAGACCCAATTGAATAGCTTGTTGTATGGTCCTGAAATGTGCAACATAATAGCGTTTGTCCAACAATGTGGTCAATAGCTTTTTTGTCTTACTGTTGGGGGGTGCTTCTGTTGATGGTAAAAGAGGTAGGTCGTAATGGAAGTCGTGCAAAGTTTCTGGGTACATAATATCACATTCCAAAATGTATCCTTTCTCACCATCTTTAGGAATAGATGTAATGTCACCAATTGCTTCTGGATCAACCCATTTAAAATCACCATATGGGAGGTGCTCTAAACTAGGTTTTGAGTACAAATTATTTGCGTCAAAATAGGCTAAATAGACACTTTCTTTCCGTGGGTTGTAATCGGGAAGGTATTTGTTGTTCGCTTTGACATGTCTTGTCACACACTGAGTTATTCCGCCTCTGATAGCTGATTCCACCATAAGTACCATGTCAATGTCTGTTAGTAATTCTAGCTTGCAGCGAGTTTCTTTAAGCATTGCTTGCCATGCTAATCCAGGAGCTGTATAAGAATGTAAAGGGTCTAAACCATATGCGGACATGCAGGAAGCTCTAAACTGTTCCATTATATCGCAAAGTAGTGTTACATCCAGCTTTACATAAAAATCGCTGTATTCTCCCAACGTCCTTATACCAAGTTCCTTCCATGTACGCAGAGCATGATTGTAATCTTCATCTGATATATCTGCTTGGTCTAAACGGTTATAGAAACATGCTTTAGGTGGAAGAGATGTATCTTCAAACTTTTTTAAAGAATCGACGTAGTCATAAGGAAATACTGATTTGCGTAGAACAAGGTCGATTTTATTAGGAGGTACAATTTTCTGTGTTTCTATTAAATCACTCCTTTGGAGGTTTTCTGTTAGTTTCTTCAAACTTGAAGGCATAAATCTGAATGAGTCTAGAAATCGCAACTTCATTTTCCCGATTGTCTTTGAAAAACTTATAAACTTTTCCATACTTGTAGCAAGAACGTCTATAGGAGCTTTATCACGCCCCAATTGTGGCACAATCAAATGAGCATCGTAACCTGTTAAGTTATGCATGACAACTGGTATAAAAGACGGTAGTTTGTAGTTAATATTACATCGATTACACGCTGCTCCTCTATATTTACCTGTTAGGTGATCGTGGTCGCGTACTTTATGATTGATTGAAGTGAAACACTCTTTACATAGGTAACATTGTGCTGTGTGGTTGAAGTCTCCAGATTCTTTTTGACTAAGTTTAAACATAGGTACTTTGCTCTTGTACATATTTTCAACTCTCTTTGTTATGTCGTATAGTGCGTCAATAAAATGTTTTGCCGCATTTTCTCCTCTGTATAACTGTGGAGTTGATGTCAGCCCGTATACTTTCAAATAGTCTTCCGATAGGGTAGACTTAATCATTAGACAGTAGCTGTTTGGTTCGTGCCTTTGGTAACGATCTGTGAATGAATCATCAACATTTATATTAGTGACTGATTGAACAGGGACAAGAGATGATTCGAAATCCGCATATATTACTATGGGAATGGGATACTGATGTTCTGTTTTGTTAAAAGAAATTTCCGCCTTATCAGGTTTTGGCAATTTTATAGAGGTGGGGTCATGTTGCCAACATTGTCGTTTATGGGTTTCCAGCCAACTTGAATTGCAGTTAGAGTTATTCTTGAAAGAAAGACATCTTTTGCAGGCAGTTATGGACTCTCTGTGCTTGGTTAACTGTCTTTTAACTAACCTGTTGAAATCGTGTATATGGACGTAGTGTGAAATTTCGCCTCTTGTAATCAAAAGCAGGTCTGTGTGATCTTGCAGCTCATTCTCAACTACCTTCAGTGGAAATACACTTTGAGTTTCATCTAATCCGTAGACATTAACTGAAACACCTGAATTTCGTTTTTCAAACTTTTTTATGTCTGATAAAGAAACAGGGTACTTGATACAACTGAAATCATAACGGTTTGATACCGCGTCGAATCCACCATTATACAACTTTTCATGAACATTACCAGTAATAAATTTTGTAAGAATAGCATAACGAAAACATTGATTGTCCATGTTACGGACGTTTGTACAGGATCTTGTTGTTGAGATTTTTTTCGGAAGCGGTAAAAAACTACTACCACGACAACCATACCCTTGCTTATGAACACGAACATTCATTTTTTCAATAGAGAGTAAGGACCATCCTGACCCACGACCTTCATGTTCGGTAATTTTCAGAATCAATTCCTGAATACACTCTGTAATAATTTCGCTGATATTATCAGAAGTCATACATGGTCTGCTTTTAGTTATAAAACATCGGGGAGAAATTTCATTTTCTACGTTAGTGAATAATGTTTCTAACACAAAATTAAATTTAATAAGGTGCAGCCTTTTCATTTCTTGTAATAATAACTTCTCTAACATGGGTTTTAACAAGAAGAAAAAATTGTCCATATTTTCTTTGTTTTTATTGACAATATAAAAATGACGTACAATAGAATTTCTAAATGCTCGTTTAAATTCTTCAACAACCAAAGAGTCTTTAATTACATCTTGATCATTTTTTGTTGTAGACTGAGCATATCTAATAACGCTTGGTGTTACTTGGTGTACTTCTTCCGAAACCAGCGGATTATCTGATGTGCACTCTCTTCTTTTTTTAGCTGGTGGGGCGTAATGAATTACGCTTGGTCTTGTTTGTTGGATGCGTTTTCGATTCTCTTGGTTACTTCTTAAATGTTTTTCCAGATTTCCATTAGACACGTAGGAACTTGTTTGGGCTGCAGGAGATTGATGTTGTAGGTTACTCTCTTCATTTGTGTATTTATAATGTACACTATTGTTGTCACTTCTTGATTGGTGTGGGATTGACATATTGGGCATTGTTTGCATTATAGAAGGCTGATGATCGGTGTCACTTCTTGCAGGCTGTTCACTGTCTTCTGTTGAAATGTTGGCATTAATCTTAATTGTACGGTGTGTTATTTGATGGATACGATATATTAGCCAATGATCAAATGTCAACCCACATACATCACACAAGTGTTGTTCAATCATATTCCTATCTGTTGTTGTAGCTCACCTCTTGGAAACTTTTAGCAGAAGAATAAATTTGTACTAGAATTAAACTCGTTATATACATAACACTTTCAGCTCTTCTTTCCTATTGGTGTAATGTTTAGTCCAATAAGAAAAATCCTACTTTCCTATTGGTCTACGTATAAAACCAATCAGAAGCTGAGGTGAAACAAATATGGTTATAAATATAAACAATTTGCTATATAGCCGTACACTTAGAAAATGATTGCCGACATACCCAGACGTCTACAAGAAACGGAGAAGATTGACGAGGATTCGGATTCTGACTCCCAACAGTGGGACGAAGAAGAAATGGATGTAGATGATATATTACACTTTTTGGAGGACAACTCGCTAACTCCATCTTCTTCTTCTTCCAACACTCCTGTACCATCGGTATTTACTCCATTTTCGTCACCGATGTCTTCAGGCTTAAACACCACGCCTAGAAGGTCCGATGGAGGTGACGCAAGGAGACGATTGGTTTTTGAAAGCGACAATGAAGACAGCGAATCAAATTAAATCTCTTAGTACGATTTTATATATATATATATATATATATATATATATATGTGTGTATACTCATTCGTAGAGAGGCTCGATTGTGAGCAAAGCTAAATTTAAAATAAAAAGAAACAATATTATTGTAAACAGTTCAAGTTTACATAATATTTACATATATTTATTTTAAATAGAGCTTTAGATTCCTCGTGACCTTGACCGACATTTAACACACACACACACACACGCATATATATATATATATATATATATATATATATATTTTACAAGAAATCGTCTATTGTATGAGGTATTTTTTTGGTGGAAACAGTGCTGCTATAATATGTCTGTATTTCAACGAGTTATTCCTATTTATTGTTTCAGTAGGTGCATAAGAACGTTTGTGAGCGCTTGTTTGCAAACAGATGTTTTTGTATGCCATCAAGTCAGATTCAGTAAAAAGTTCCTCGTCTGGTAGCCTTTTGAAAATTAATTCATAAAGTCCAGGCGTTGCTTTATAGTTTATTCCGTCAATGACGATTTCTCCCTCAGACCCAAATTGAATCATTTTGTTACCGATCATGATGGAGTGGTTTTCAATTCTGGGTCCAAATGTATGATCTATCGATTTATTTCTTACAGTATCTTTAATCATTTTTAACATATACTTCTGTGTTAGAGGATTATGGAATGTTTCCTTTATCCATTGTTCAGATTCTGTTTGACCTTTTGGTGTTGCTACTAACTCACTAACACTTGGTAATTTAGGATCTGGAGTCTCTGCGATAACATTTGTATCGACAAAGTCAACTTTATTGAGTGGAGAAGTATCTGCTATACTAATCGGAATTAAATCTGTACTACGTAAGTTTTCAAACCTAGTATTATTCACATTTAAATGGTTTAATTCGTTCTTCACTTCAGGCGAAATTTTCTGAGCTGGTTTCATAAGAGATTTCATTAAATGAGAATATTGTTTGTCTAACAGCCGTTGAGTTTCTGTAGAGCCGCGACGTAAACGAAAATGTTTATTTTTTATTCGTTGGCGAAGTCTCGCTATTTTCAACACTAAATCCGTGTGTTTTGATGACATTGTAACAAATAACTTTAGAGTATTGTGTCAAAAGATTTTATTATATTACACACACACACACACACACACACACACACACACACACACACACACACACACACACACACACACACACACACACACACACACACACACACACACACACACACACACACACACACACACACACACACACACACACACACACACACACACACACACACACACACACACACACACACACACACACACACACACACACACACACACACACACACACACACAAACATACATACACACGCGCTCGCGCTGCGTTCGAATAAAGCAGACCGAGGCTGGCATTCCAATACAGGTTTTTTATACTGAACTTGAGTCATAACACGCTTTTAATGAGAGTAGCAAAAAAAGGAAGTCTGTCTGTAGAGATATGTTTTAAATGTCTTATTACCAGAATGAACAGCTGTTGTTAAAGGGCAATTGATTGTTATTCAATGGGTAAAGTATGCAATTGAGTTACACGTGAGATAAAAATCGAAACATCTAGAATGTTTCAAGGTCATTCAATTTAATAAAAATTTTTGGGATAGATGTAAACATAGTATGAAATTAGTAATAAAAACGTTTTCATTACTAATTCTTACTATGCTTACGTCTATCCCCGACGAGGTGTAACAACCTCAAAAACCCACTTCATTGTATGGTACCATATACAATGAAGTTGATCTTTTGCCGTAACCCAGAATTGAAAGTAAGTTGCTCTAAAAAGAGCAAAATGAAATACTGCTCTGAAAAGAACAGTATTTCTTACCTTACCAAGAAAGGATGGGGACAAGATTAAAGTAATACAAAATGAAACTTTTTATTGAATGTTAGTTCTTTAATGACATCTTCTTCTTAATCATCTGCTACAATTGTTACGCTTTAAAATAAGAGAGCGTACCTCAACTCAAGTAACTATCTCCGTATAGAACGTCCCAGGTGGTAAAGCCAATTTTTCAACCGGCAAAAGTATGTATAGAACTTCTCAAAAATGAGAGTTTTCAACACTTTTCCCAATATATAGAACGTTGGTAACTAAACCGCAAGAGAGTTTTCAGAAGATAGTTAAAAGATATGTTGAGACTCACTTACTTCTAGCGAAACAATCAATGTTCTCCAGGACTCCGTCGGCGTTGTCTGCCTTGGTCTCGAAGCTCGTTCATATGCCATTGGTTCCATTCTTCCCATGGCGGACTTCAAGGGCTCCTCCTCGGGTAGTTGCCTTGCCATTGGTTCCGTTCTTCTCATGGCGTGTTGAAGACTCTTAGGCAGCTAAAGTTACCGCTTCAAAGGTTGCACTTGTATAAACATTTGAAGTTTTTCGAATAAAGCTGTCCCGGCCGGAGATAGACTTTTTCCAATTCAAATGTTTATTCCAAGCACAATACTTTAGAAGTGGCCAACAGCTGGAAAGAAACCATTCTGCGGAGATCTGGAAGTCGTCTGTGAAGTGAAGCCAAAACGCAGCCGTATATATACGTTTTCTAAGCCTACAGCATAGGATAAGCTTCTTTTCCTAGCCAATAGGATTGCAGAAGCTGTTAGCCAATAGGAATCGCGTCTATAACGCAAACTGTGAATTCTTAATTTAACAGCAATAGCTGCGTTTGATGTCGCGGTAAACGACCTCAGCTAAACTTGCAGCTGCAACAGATGTGTAGACAACCTTCAACTAAGAAACGCTCAGACAACCTTAAAAAATCAGATACTTACACAGTCACACACAACTTATACTGTGTTTCTGATTGGCTAAGACAACCAGCTCGTTTATTGGTTCGAGTAAAGAATAACTTTTGCCTATAAATTGAGATAGATTACTATATGCTTTACATTGCTACTTTGTTCGTGGAGCAGTTCTTTTGTAACATTTTTAAGAAATGGCATCAAGGAGTGGAGAACAAGTGTGTGTGGTGGAGCAGCTGGAAGTGCCTCTAGGACCATGGGTGAGGAAACCAACAAGACCATCGCTCCCCATTGGCAAGACGGCAAAGGAGTCAGGACCTTCGCTGCCCAGCGCTGGACTTTCGCCAACATTCCCCCCTAAACCGTCCCTTCCCTTCCCTCGAAAACCTAATTGCATAAGAGAACTTTTTCCTAATAAACCTACTTTGAATTTTCCTATTAATACCAATCTTTTTAAAAATCAACTTTCCAACAACCCAAACTTAGCCTCAGAACCTTTAAAAAACAAAATTCCCAGTATAAAACCTCCTTCTAAAATTATGACCTCACCACACCATCTTCAAGTAAGAAAGCAGTGCAAGTACATTGGTAAAAGGGGGGAAAAAATACGGTGCATTTTAAAAACATCTCATGAATCTGGACTTTGTGCAAAACATAAACCAAAATTAACTAAAGTAGGAAGTGTTAAAGAAACGAAACAAAGTACTTGCACTGCTATTCTTAATGATAAACATTCAAAACTAACAATTGTTCCTCTAAAAGAAAAAATAGTCAAGGATCCAACATCGAAAACTGAACCTAGACTGGTCAGGCTTACGAGGTTGGATCCAAAGATCTCTTATAAATTTGAATATAGAGAGGGATCTTATGGAATTTTTTCTTTTAAAGGAAGAATTAGAAATAAAATCTTTATTCCTCAATGGTTCCAGTTTCCAGACATTACGAATGGAGACTGGTATCTTGAGAATGAAAAAAATAAAAGGGGACTTCCTACTTGGGTCCGAAACCCTAAAAATAAATAAACTATATTTTTTTGTTTTTCTAAATTTTAAATTCAATTACTTTTTTGTGGTTTATAGGCCTACTGGGGAAAGAGTTCCACATAAAAAAAACTCTTAACGCGCCATTGAGTTGTACAGCTTAGTAGATTTATATATATGTATTATTGTGCATAACAGGTCAATACATATATATATTTAAACTTACTGTGGTGAGGAAACCAACTAAAAAAAATAAATTCACTTTATACTTACATGGTTTGAAAATCACTTTTCTCTAATTTTTCCATTGACATATTGACACCAGATATCTATATATATATATATATATATATATATATATATATATATATATATATATATATATATATACAACAACAAAGAGTCTTATTTTACATTTCCGACACCAATAATGCATAATGTAAATATGACAAGCTTCAAAAGATTTTTAAAAAAATTTAAAATAAATAAAATTGTTTGTATTATATTTATTTAAAAAATATGATTGGTTAGGTTCTGTGCAATAATTTAAAGAGCAATGTCTTTTCATTTACAATGTGACTCCTGCTACGGAATTAATTACTGTCTGGAGAGAGAGAGTGAAGAAACATAACCAATTTATTCACATGTGCATGAAACGTTTTTGTAACAGGGTCTAAATCGGTTGCAGTTTCAAGGACTAAACTCGTCTAGTCTTTTAGATAAAAACATGATTCAAGTTCATGACCACATGTACGGATGAGGTTTTTAGCATGGCTACATTCCACAGACGGGATTCATTACTGTAGAACCGCAACATGTGTTTAGTGATATAATTATTATAACTTGTAATTTAACGAACAGTTATGTGTTGCAGAAAAATGTAACTTTTACAATAGTTGTGAGCGGTACTGAAAAAACGCATTTATTTTTTAAAACGCCATTTGTTTGACCTTGAAAAAATGTAAATGGTCTTTTCATAATAATAAATATATGTCTTACGAGTCCTTAGTTGATAAATAACGAAAAAATTGATTCATTAACATTTTAAAGATATGAATTTAAAAAGACAATCTTTATAAAGTACGTTTTCTTACAGACACTCTTCTAAGCTAACATTAGTATAGGAAAGGTAACCACCCACCACTAAAGTATTTAGTATTAGACCTCCCACCAAATATTAATTTATAAATATGAGTACTTGAAGCTAAGTAGTCATTTGATAACAGTCTGCTGAGAAGGTAACATGTGCGTTGATGAACGCTCGTCAATAATTGAAACAATGAACAGTATTAATAAAGATTAACGTATCACCGAAAAGTGACTTTTTCATAAGTGCATTTTATAGTTCCAAAACAATCATATCCTGAATATCAGATTAACTCCAATACCTATAAATACACTTTTCTTAAAGTGCATTTAATAATAAATACACTTTTCAATAAAGTGATTTTAATACAAAGAATCGCATACTATCACCCAAATATTAAATGCATTTTCTCCCTAATTCTCCAGTATTAATTGGGGCCGCTAAATTCGTATTCCATTAAATACACTCAGATCCAAATACTACTTTTACTACAAAAACTTAAACGCACTTTTAACTCAACTACCTCCCCTCACCCCTCATGACGTCACACACTCACACTAATACCACCCTCTCACGTCACACACACTTACGCACCCGCAATCACACACAATTTCAAATTTTTTAAATTTTAGCGGCCCCAATTTAAAACTACTCATGCTAACACCGTTTTCCACCATTTTCACAAAAGGTTTAGAAAAGGCTCAATATTTGCGGCAGTTCCATCCACATGTGATGGAATTGCCTGAGAAATACTCGTCTAGCAACAACAACAACAGCCCTATTTACTTCAAATGCATACTACCGCAACACAACACTTATGCAGACTGTAAATGTGCACTACGCAGTGCAAGATATTATTACGATTTGCTTATCGCTTAGTATTAGAGTTTAAAACCGGCTGTTTGCATTGGGAACTGCATTTTGTCATGGAGTGGCAGTTACAGGAAATGGCGGTGGTTGGAGCCATTTTCATTCGGGTAATCGACCTTGAATGTCGGGCTAAACACCCTACTTGAAAGTCGATTGCCCGTCGCAACACAACATTTATGTTATGTAGATTGTAAATGTGCACTGCGCAGTGCAAGAAATTAGAGTTTAAAACTGGCTGTTTCCATTGGGAACTTCATTTTGTCATGTTAGGCAGTTACAGGCAATGGCGGTGGTTGGAGCCATTTTCATTCAGAACCTTGAATGTCGATTGCCCGTCCGAACACTATCAAAGTGTTACCATTTTTAAACCGCCTTACAAATTTCATAATTTAAATGAATCGTCACAAACGTCTGTTCGATGGTTACAGGCAAGCCATCATCGTATCAGCTAGTACGATGGTAGTATACCTTTTGATGAACACATATTGAGAAACATACCGTTTTCCACCATTTTCACAAAAGGTTTGGAAAAGGCTCAATATTTCCACATGTCATGGAATTGCCTGAGAAATACTCGTCTAGGAACAACAGCCGTATTTACTTCAGGTGCATACTACCGCAACCAAACACTTATGTACATTGTAAATGTGCACTGCGCAGTGCAAGATATTATTACGATTTTGCTTATCGCTTAGTATTAGAGTTTAAAAAAACTTGATGGTCACTGGCTTGGGTTAACTCCCCGTAAACCTTCAAGAAAAATGTTTTAAAGGTCCCTGGCACGGGGTAACTCCCTGTAAACCTTTAAAGCTTCAAAAAAAAAGCTTTGCCTTTGAAGGTCCCTGGCGTAGGACAAGTCCTCCTAAACCTTCTTGGCTGTTTGCATTGGGAACTGCATTTTGTCATGGAGTGGCAGTTACAGGAAATGGCGGTGGTTGGAGCCATTTTCATTCGGGTAATCGACCATGAATGTCGGGTTTAACACCCTACTTGAAAGTCGATTGCCCGTAGGGACTGCATTTTGTGGTAGTCACTGGTAAATAGCGTCGGCTATTTCCAAACTTGTAATGTGGGCATAATGATGACGGTTTCAACCCCGTATGACACACAGAGAACAAGTGTATAAGAATACAAGACATTTAAGATTTTCAGTCATTCCACAGACAGACATGGTTTGGCCCGATTCTCTTACAATTGAGAACCCAGTTCATCGACGTTATTCACTTGCGAACAGCAGATTATCCTCTTTTCGTAATTGGAAGGGTGTGGAAAGCGAAACATTGAATCCATATACTCTAAGCTTGACCGGTTTTTTCTACACCGGAGAAGATGACCATACTGTATGTTTTAGTTGTGGGGGAGGTCTCAAAGGTTGGGAACCTACAGATGACCCGTTTGTTGAACACGTTGAATGGTTTCATGAATGTAAATTAGCATGGATTGTAAAATTTAAAGTAGAAGAAATGAATATCGATATTAGAACTGTTTTTGATGACGATGACGATGATGATGATGATGACGACGACGACGACGGTGATCTAGTGCAACGTAATGAGGATGATCGTTTGAAATGTAAGATTTGTTGTGCAGAAGAATTGCAAGTTGCAAGTCTACCATGTGGACATGTGTTTGCCTGTCAATTGTGCTCGCTTAGCCTTGAAGTATGTAGCGTGTGCAGAACGCCCACATCCGCCACTATACGTGTTTATCTTTCATAGGCTTGCGAACTGGTAAACCTTGAGAACCGGACGTTGCGGTCGTGGAGCCAGTGAGAGTTGTTGAACTCGGTAGAAGGCGTGGGAAGCTGAACCAGTAGACCTTGACAACCGGATACCAACTGTGAGAACTTGATACCCCTACCAAACGTTGGGGAGAAGAGTATATATCAACAACACACTAGTAGATCTCTCACAGTAGCTTCAGAGGATACCTGACACAGTTGCTTGAGATGGTGCCTGGATTCAACCTCACTCGTTATACCGACGACATGCTGAGGGAGCTGATCAGGTCTATATTGACGGGCTTGGCTGATGACTTATTTAGGTAAGTGACAACGAATATTTATTTAAAAATACTTTATATATGTGTGTTTAATTTTGAATAACCTTCATTTCATATTGCTTTTTAGAAATTTCACAAATAATAATACTGTCGTGTTTTATTAACTTTAAGCGAGCTCAAACAGTTGGATATATTATGTGCTAAACATATATCGATTTTTAATAAAATAGTATAAGGTAGCTGTTCTTTTTCAACATTTCATTTTACACTAGATTTTGTTTTGTATTACCTATTTTGGACATATATTTTCATAAACATTGTATTTATTCATTAAATTGACTTAATTTTTAAAATTATACTGTGAATTAGTCTTTCAGATTTTATAGTATTCCGTGTTTTCATATTACTAAATTGTGTTGTCGGTATTTCAGTCAGATGCTGAGACTGAGATCAGAGGCTACGGCGGCGGGGTACCCGTTGGTGACACTAAATATTTCGTCGGGAGTATCCTATCTCCCATGCACAAACGACGGTCGAATTATAATCAGCCAGTCATGGGATAGATATCTGAGGACGTCCCGCCCGTACGACGGCCAGCAACCACCACCAGCGCATACCTGGACATCGACATCTCTGCCTTCAGCATCCCAACCACCAGCATCCAAGCCAACGTCCACCGCAGCGCCAGATGAGGTGGCACCACCATCAACATCTCTGCCTTCAGCGTCCCAACCACCAGCATCCAAGCCACCGTTCACCGCAGCGCCAGATGAGGTGACACCACCATCAACATCTCTGCCTCCAGCATCCCAACCACCAGCATCCAAGCCACCACCGTCCACCGCAGATGAGGTGATTGCTCAGAGCCTGGATATTGTGGACTATATTATATCCGACCTACGGAGACAAATGACGTCTGAGATACCTCCTGAGCCGCTGCCAGTCACGCTCGAGGATCTGGACGGAATTGACGTCACAACTTTATTGTCAACTACTGACGAAGAAATGCGGAGTCTAGAGGAATAACACTTCTCGCAAAGCGGTAAGATTATTGTTTTCATGTGAATATGATAATAGTGAGCAGTATTTTAAACCTTGCAGTGACACTTGTTTTAAAATATTACTTCCTACTTTCATTTTCACGTAAAACCAACAGTTTTCCTCATTTGAAGAGGTGTATATACCATATATACCCGCATTTCTTTGTGCATGGGGGTGGTATGTTGTAATGGATGACCACCACAGAAGGCAGCGATGGATGGAGCTGCCTTCCGTAGCCCTTAAGGCAGCTTACGCACCCGGTAAGCTCAGGATACATGCGAATGCCGGTCTTGCGTGGTAATATCGGAAATAAAAATAATTACGATTTGGAACCCACAGCAACGTCATCAAAGATTCACTACTAGAATTGACCTATATTGTAGTTCAATTCTGATAGTGAGTAATTGCTGATGTTGCTGAGATCCCAATCGTAATTATTTTATTTCCCCTATATTACCACGCGGTCCCTGCATTCGCTAACCTACTTACTGTGTGCGTCTGTGTGTGTGTGTGTTTGCTTGGGGGTGGCATGTTGTAATGGAATGGCCACCACTGAGGACAGCGATGGCTGGAGCTGTCTTCCTTAGAAAATATTTTACCCACAGCCAAGGATACATGCGAATGCTGGTTTTTCGTGACTTTAAAATCGGGTGTGTAATATTTGTACTCTGACACCCACAGCAACATCATATTTATGCACTATCGCAATCGACCCACACCATCAAAGACTCGTTACTAGAATTGACCTATATTGTAGTTCAATTCTGATGAGGAGTAATTGATGGCGTGGTTCGACTTCGATATCGCATAACTGTGATGTTGCTGTGATGTCACCTACAAATATTACACCGAATTTTAAAGTCACGCGAACCCAATATTCGCTAACCTACTGTGCGTAATATATTTTCTAAAAATATTTTTGTGTGACTGTTGGTGTGCGTGATATATATATTACTCTTATTTATATTTAGTTTTATCATTGCTTAATTTTAATTATATTATATTTGAAATATGTATTGATGAGTTGATTCTAGTCTTAATATTATTATTTTTTAAAATTATTGTTAGATTTATAATATTATTATTTTTTAAAATTATTGTTAGATTTATATATATTGTATTTAAATTACGTATTTGTTCTTGCTCATATATTTTTATTATTCGTATTTATTCTAGTCTTAATATTATTATTTTTTAAAATAATTGTTAGATTTATATATATATATATTGTATTTAAATTACGTATTTGTCCTTGTCAATATATTTTTATTTTTTGAGACAATATATTCATATTTATTAAAATACACGTATTACTCTTATTTTATACAACCGAAATTTCTAACATTCCCAAGACCTACTTGTACCACAATCGTACAGTTACACACAACTGAACGACTCGTAGCTCAGTCGCTAGCGTCACACGCCAGCAAACCAAACGTCCTAGGTTCCATTCCCGAACCAAGAATTATATTTTTTCCAAACTCACCTCACAACCAGAACAAGATGGCCCTTCCGCTCCTCCACCAGCACCAGGGGCGGGGCGTCGACGCCATCTTAACCACCATCGACCTATCAAACAAAAGGGGCGGGGCTTAGGAAGGGGTGGGGGTAACAAATACTGCTCTCTCATTGGGGGGATAAAGTATACCCATTACTACTTATACAGGCCTATAAAATTTGATTTTACTTTATAAAATGTTGTTTCACTAGTTATTTTCTAAAAAGTGGTAGTTTTTATGCACAAAAATTCGTTTATTATTTTTTTTATTACGTTTTGAGAGAAAATCTATTATTATTTTCATTATTGACGTTATACAAATATGATTCATTTCAATTTGTGTAATAGGTGGATGATGAATTTGACAAAGACATTTCATTTATTTATTTCAACACATTATTATCTGTAAAACAGTATCATACAAATCATACAAATCATTGTTATATATGGGTATCATTGTTATGGAAGAATAAGTACATACCAATCACCTAAAACCTTAGGGTTGTACAACGAGAGTAGACTATTATATATGTTAATATTAATTGCATACAGGTGTTAACATAATGCTGTATTTACGTAGGCCATTTCAATGTTCAACCTCCCCTAATAATTTACATCTCTATTAATAATAGTTATGAAATTTACGAGTAATGAATAGTTTATTATATAAAGAGTACGCATGAATTTCAATTCATTAATGGCTAAATATATTTTACACGAGATAAATACGTACATGAATCTAATGTCAGTTATTTTTGTCCACCAGAAATTCTCAATCCTTCTCTAACATAACTGAATTATGTGTAAAGGTTTGTGAATAAATTTTACTATAATTCTAATTTCTATGATTTCTACAAATAACTGAGATATTGTCTTCTGATTAGATAAGAATAAATTTGGAAGCCATAACTTTCCAGGGAATTCGGCAAAAGTATAAAGATTTAAACGTTAAGAGCAAACAAGCGACGATAGTTTAATAAATAACTTTATTTTTTTAAATATTTTGTTGAATATAAATAAATA
This sequence comes from Prosapia bicincta, assembly GCA_036971475.1. Taxonomy (NCBI): domain Eukaryota; kingdom Metazoa; phylum Arthropoda; class Insecta; order Hemiptera; family Cercopidae; genus Prosapia; species Prosapia bicincta. Next base: position 17,406,129 of record JBAIZL010000001.1, on the reverse strand, counting down.
AATAAATAAATATATATATATATATATATATATATATATACATTTTAAATAATCAAACTTTGAATGTTCAAGCTTTAAGTCTAGCATGCACTACGCCAACTTTCCAATACCAAAAATAGAATTTCTCAAAGACGTATATGAATTTTTTCCCCTTTGGAGTCGTCGAAACCTCAATGGCATAACCTTACACTGTTGCAATGGTTGCTACAAAATATCATGAATAGTGCTGCAGGGTTAAAAATTAATTAAAAGAATAAAATAAACAAATAAACTGGGTTAACAGTGTGCTCCACAAACTAACAATGCGAAAGGAAAGTGAAAGAAACTACAGGACGTGCAAGAGACACAAAAAAAGAAAGCTTACAAACAGTAAAAAACAAAAAAAAATAACCCAACACCATACAAAGAAAGGAAAATGGAAAATTGCATGGATCTTTGCATTCTATTTTGTCACCTTTGTATATGCATATTTATACTAGATGTAATTATATAATAAAAAGAAACAATAATAAATTTTTTCTTTGTTGACTTGTTTAGGTGTTGAATAATTTTTTTTCTTAATATTAGTTTTTACACTTATTTCCTACTAGACAAAACTTAAGAAAGCGGTTTAAGCGGGTGTTGTTGGTTTATGTTATTATTCTCAAGAAGTGCCGGTATAATATTAAAAAAGGCAAGTCTGGTTTATACAGCTTTACCTAACTTTACGGTACATAGAGGTAGGTCAAGTATTTCCATTTATGCATTTTATAGAGTGGATGGTAAATACGTGAAAGGTTTTGTATTGTTGAAGCGTAAGTGTGTGAATACTGTTTCGCTAACTTCAAGATGCCTAATTTGCAAAGTATAATGTTCCTTACTAAGGCAAGTATTAAGAATGTGCCTAACATTTATTTTTTAATTATCTGTAAAGCAATTAGATTGTTTTTCTCTAACGTATATTACTGTAAATATTCTAACATTACTTTATTGTGCAATTATGGAATAGTCGATTTCGGTTATCAATAAATCTTCAGAGAGTTAATAATCTAGACAGGTGAAAAAAACTATTTATAAATCGAGTTTTAAGAGTTATATTTAATAATATTCAACAACAGTTTAACCAGGTCATGAGTAAATACTTCATTTATTTCAAAATTCTGTAATATTTGAGCTCTAATAACCAATCTTAAAAGATTAACCGACGTAAAAACTGCTACAAAATAGGAATGTATGCTATTTTATATTTAAATATGAGCAAAAAAGTGCTGTTAAGTACAGAATTGTTAAACTCACTTTCCATAAACCACGTTTGTTGACATCTGTCATTATTACCTATAACCTAGAAATCAGCTGGTGTTTTACCCGCAGTTCAGTTTTCACCGCCTGCCGGATAGTCGACGCCTGCTAGAATGTAGTTTTCTCACTGCAAAGAAATATTTTCGTCTGCGTATCTCAGATAGAAGAGTTATTCCGCTTTAGTCACCCGTTGCTTTGAGCCTATTTCCTCTATGTTTTATACTAGGCCCACGTAGTTTATGATTTAGTTACCCTCTGCTAGCCACTTCCTTCGTCTCAAAAGTTACACTCACTCTTGCAACATGTCGCATTGGCATTCAGTAATCATTTCTAGCCAAGTGCGTTATCGGTGTGAATCCTTGTAAAACTGCGTTTATATGTTACACCACTTACAGAATACTTTCGGGCAATAGTGTAATTGCGTGCTGACAATAAATTCTAATAATTCACATATATCTTTCTTTAGTTTTGCTACCAAAACTATACAAGTGCATTAATTATGGAATTTAAGATAAAAACATTTAATACTGTAAATTATTTTACGTTCAGAATTGCCTTACTAAATTTGTACATTTACTAGGGATACATTTAATTGTTCTATAAAACTAGAATAGGTAAACTCAAATAAACACAACCAGTATACAAAAAATGCGTATGTTTGTCGATTTTCTAGTGATATCCTACCGATATTCTAGCAACGTATAACGTGTCTTTTGTTATAGCGAAAGATATTTGGGTTTACTTTATTAGGTGAATTATTCTCAACGGTAATATATTCAAAATCTCACTACACACTAGTTTAGTGATACAGTCTAATTTCAGCTACTAAAGCAACTAGTTTATTGATACAAAACTAGTCTGTATCAATAAACTAGTGTTTAGGAGATTTTGAGTAAACTCTTATAATATAGGCCCTACACCATTGTGAATTGTTCTCACTTACTAAGCTCTGATTACCCTAACATATAAATTGTCGTTTCTCATCAAATATTTTTATAGTGAATACCTTTGTTTCATTCTTCTATGACGAGGAATTGTAATCGGATTCTAGAAGACGTTAGCCATTGTATATCTTTATCAATGACTTCTCGCCAACTTCTTCTAGGTCGTCCTCTCTTTCTTCTCTCAAAAATCTCTGTTATATTACTAGCTTCCATCTTTTTATGTGTGCAAACTGTTTTAGCTATTTTGTTTTTATGTCCTCTACGATTGTATTTCAAACTTTTATTTTTTGCCTTATTCTGTCATTTGTAGTTTTCTCCAGTCTCAGCTTTCCAGCTGCCCACCTCTAAAAATCTATCTTGGTCGCAATCAGTGATTTTGCTTTTCTTGCGATCTTTTGCTTAAACTGTCTTACTTTGCTGCATAATGTGACTATATCTCTTACAATTAATTATATTGTACATGCTTCGTTGATTATGAAGTAATGACTTTAAATTAATTCAGAAAACTGCGTAAATTAGAAGTAATTGTAGTCGATGTGTTAATATTAATAAACGATCTATACATTATATTATTTGTAAAATCAAGACGCAAAATATTATATATATAATAACATTTTATTATTAACGTAGACGCATATTAAATGTTTTTTTCTAAATATAATTATCGTAGACAAAAAGCAAATATAGTAGTTCTTTTAGTAAATTAATCAAAGCTGTTATTGAACTATTATTTATTTTAACACAATTTTACAAATATTTTTAATATGTAAATTTATTTTCTGTTTAGGTATAAACCTCTAGCATAAGCCTTTTTTCGGTTTAAAGTATCAAGGCAAAACAAAAGTAAGAAACCAATACACGCCTTAAACAAAGCAGTTAGCAACTTAAGTGTACTCCAGGCTCCTGCAACTATTCAGATTTATTCTGTTCACAAACACTCCGTCATTATGGCCTCCTTAAAACACCCAAATTCTTCCTACTACCCTTCCTGTAGAAAAACGTTTCCTTGCGTAGCATGGTCTATACATAATTCATAAGTGAAAATAGCCATTAACTATATTCAAAAATGTTCAAAATTGAAAAAAATATAGTGCTCATCTTTTTATTACTTTAAGATGTAACATTACTCAAATAAAATATTGATAAAAGATAATTCGCAATATCACAATACGACATTCAATAAAAACTTAATATTGTGTTGGTAATGCTTGAACATAATATAACAATCTATTCTATTTAACATTTATTGATATTGTAACTACAAGGTTAAAGCAATTATATTTTCATAAGCCGCCTCAGATTTTTGTCAAATGATGGAATGCAATTCCAGGTACAAAAATAAATACTTCCCAAAGTTAGCAAAGTCGAGAGAGATATAAACACTGTGTTTGTTCACCTCTCAAAATCTTGAACACATTGAGAGTTCTATAAAATTATTTTAATTTCAACAGGATCAAATGTTGCTACAGATGTCAGAAACGTGACGTACAAAACGGCTTTTCGTATTTCCCCCTTAACTAACGATATTTCAATCTGTAATAATGTCTGTATAAAATATTTTACAATAATGATTATAGGGAAAACCGTAAAAATAAAATAGAAAAATTTAGTTTCAATAATCGCTTGACATATTTAAGTATTTCTATAACGGGCTTTCTTCAGATAATGGTAGGAGGTGGATAACAGCTCTACCCATCTTTTCAATCTTGTAACATTGAAGGTTCACCTTCCAACAACAATCTCCAATTCTGAATAAGTCAGGAAGGACGTCCGGTTGTTTGAAACTGTGTGTTGGCGTTAGTTATGTGTCCGGGCGGGTATGGGACTTTCGGTAGGTTTACGTACCCTCTTTATTTTTGTTCATTGCTTTCTGATGGAGAGTAATTTGACTGTGTTTTTTGTCTCAAGTCGATCCTCATTGTTGTTACTGAGTTGTTGTTTCCTATCAATTTATTTTATTATATCCCGGACATTTGCATCCAATAGGGCCACAATGACGATAATGTCATTGCCAAGGCCTAAAGCCTCTTTGGTCAGATTGTTACATTGAAAGTCACCCTGGCAGTCAAGTGAAGTTAGAGTCTATAGCGCCGACATCAATCTTTTGCCTGTATTCGATACCTTTCGGAAGTAACAAGATCTGTTGGGAAATAATGAAACAACTAGCTAAGCACGTAAGACAATGCTTTTTGGTGAACTTTAATGAATCATGACGATTAGGGTGGTTGCCGGGGTCGTAGAAGATCCTTGTGCCTATTCTAAAACCAAATAAATCAGCTACAGAATGCAAGAACAATCAATGCATTGCAGAATAGTGAAATGTCTTACAAAAATAAAGGGGAAAATGTTTCTAAGTCAACCTATTAAAACCAACACTCTATTGAAGATCAAATGTTCTATATCTCTAATTTCGACAATGGTGGTTTCCAATCCGACAAAACAAGAAAACTCCATTTGTCGTCTGTGTTAGAGGAAATGTGGAGACAAAACATTATAACACCTATGGTATTAGAGATAATACACAATGGATGGACTGTTTCCTGAGAAAAAAATAAAAACTAGTGTGGTCTTCAATTGTTAAAAATCCAAAAGCATAGATATTGTGTTTCATGGGGTTTTATATTACTCCTCACCCTTTCTGTTCTATGTAAATGACATACACCATAAACACACTGAAGATACCAAAGCAGCCTGCTAAGCAAATGATACAGTATTTTGGACCTCCAGTATGACAAGATCGCCGATCTTAAACTGTACTTTAGATTTCCCTGTATGGAGGGGAAATATGTACACAGATTTTAAATCTAAAGTGTTTTTGTTTTACGAAGTTATCATACTCAATCATTTTCACAACTAATTTAACACACACACACACACATATATATATATATATATATATATATATATATATTTAATAAATTTAAAATATTTCAAACACAAGAATACTTTTAATGAATATATTTATTCAAAGCTTTTCGCCGATAAAAAAGTATCAGCATCTTCAGGAAAAATAATTATCTAATAAAATACTTTTACAAAATTAAATCATATGTACTACAAACTTGCTACAAAGTTGCTTTGTAGTACATATGATTTAATTTTGTAAAAGTATTTTATTAGATAATTATTTTTCCTGAAGATGCTGATACTTTTTTATCGGCGAAAAGCTTTGAATAAATATATTCATTAAAAGTATTCTTGTGTTTGAAATATTTTAAATTTATTAACTATATATACAAGAAAACATATCACCACATTTAATATATATATATATATATATATATATATATATATATATATATATATATATATACAATTTAATAACTCTTTCATAAACAAGAATTTTTTCATACATTGAAGCATTTGCTGATTGGCAGTATCAGCATTATCAAAATTTTCAAAGTACCTTATAGTTCTATGACTACATCTGGACTCACAGATGTAGTCAAAAAACTAAGACGTGACAAGAGTCCAGATGTAGTCATAGAGTTATTAGGTACTAAGTAAATTTTGATAATGTTGATACTGCCAGTCAGCGATAAGCTCCAATGTATGAAGAAATCTAAAATAAAAATTCTCGTTAGTGAAAGTGTCATTTAATTGTGTATATATCAAACTAAACGAAATTCATGCAAGGATTACTATATATAAACGACGTTTTTCATATATATATATATATATATATATATATATATATATATATATATATATAAAATAAAGAACTAAGTCAAAATACAAATACAAGAATTATAATTGAATTTACAATTCAAAGCTTTTCGTTGGCTAACAGTACGAACATTATCAGGAATATTAAACAGGAATTGTTTAATATTCTTAATGATGTTGGTACTGTTAGCCAACGAAAAGTTTTGCATTGTAAATTCAATTATAATTCTTGTATTTGTATTTCGACTTAGTTCTTTATTAATACACAAGAATACATATTGCGATATTTATATATATATATATATATATATATATATATATATAAAGAATATAAGTCAAAATACAAATACAAGAATTATAATTGAATTTACGATTCAAAGCTTTTCGTTGGCCAACAGTACCAACATCATCAGGAATATTAAACAATTGAAAAAAAATTGTATTAACACACAATAAAGACCTATGTTCTTTATTACTACACAAGAATACATATTGCGATATTTATATATATATAAATATATATATAAACGTTTGTTGGCCTGTAAAAATGTCTTCTAAAACGATCGATATCTTCAATCTACGACTTTAAAACTAATTAAAAATTACAGATAATAGGTTTAAGGTCTTCAAAAACATAGTTGTATTTTAAAATGTCCATTGATAAAAATCGGTTTCCTATGTGATAAAAATTATATTGACAATGTATGTTTTATATTAAGATTTCATTCTTTGAAGCTTAGGAATAGTTGTCATAAATATGTAAAACGTTATTCTTTATAGAGGCTAGATAGTAATCGCAAAAAGGGGTCATTTCTCAATAAATAAAAGTCAAACGAGCAGTGCATCAACACTGTATGATGTTGAAGTTTTACTTTACATCTGGAACAAGTAAAATGTTAGTGAGGTACTGGAGAAATGTATAAAATAATGAGATATATTTCGGGCATAATTAATACCCAATCACCAATAATATGACACGATATGATCTGTTCAAAGTATTTGCGATGTTGGGAGAGCAGGATTCCTATCATGAAAATACACATTGTTCTCCGGTTTTATATGTAATGAGTATGTTTCCCTAGGTATCTTGAAAATATTTCCTGAAGACTGTTAAGCGATTCTGCTCAAACATTCGTGTCGCGTCACTGCTAGTTGAGTATCAAGCTATCACATATAGTTTCATTATATGATCAACTTCTCTAAAACCTGACTAAAATTTTCCTCATCGAAAATGTAAGTTAAAACTTGAGCATTATAGATTCTTGATATTGCCATCCTTTGTAATGCAATATCCCTCTCTTTCTCATGTTACTTAGGACCTACAAAGTATGAAAACTTTTCAAATGTATGACACATACTCGTACATTCCGAAGGATATAAGTCATTTTACGAAGAGTATTTTATCAATAGATTATCGATAACGTTACATGTACTTATTGTTTTTGCAAAAACATATTTCTTAATTGGTTTGAAATAAATATGGGTAATTCACAAGGAATGTAGTAATTTAAAATAGATCAACCAATTAATTATATTTTTATATTACCAAAAAAATAAACTGTAAAATAGTTGTACTTAAACGATGACTTATAAAAACTCTTTATTGTCTTAGTCCCTTACCGTTGGGAAAATTAATTATGTCTTTCACTTATTACTATATTATTACAAAATTTAAAGAGGAACAACCTTCTTTCAAGCATCCTAGTATTTTATGTCATTAGGGAATCTTGAAACACTACCTGTCATCAATCAATGTTAGGCACAGATGAGGTTAAAGCTACCCCCTTTCGTTCGCAAGATAACCGAAGCATTTACACAATACAACCACTCTAAATAAATTTATCTCTGAGAATGTCCTTCCGCAGAGGAGATTAAACTTGCGAATTTCATTTAATATTTTCGGTATTGTTTACTGCCGTGAGATTGTCTCACCTTTTTCGTATACGAGTTAGCTTTTCAAAGTAGCTTTTTTAACAATAATATATTATAACTATCATTATATATTTTAATTTTTCAAAAACTATATTACAGCTTATATTTTGTTGGATATTCTATTTTAATTTTAACTGTAAAAGTAAACAAACCTTTTATTGAATCTAATTTACGTGAAACTCAAAATGTGTTTGAGATTGCTCTTAGACCTTCACCTTTTATTTCGGGTTGTTCATTTACCATGAGTTTATTTTACGAAACCAGTAAAAATTCGTGTACTATTTTCATTTTTATTAACTCTTTTATATTTACCCACAATTCGTTGTATTTGAGAATTAAGTACTACTCCAGCTTTCTTTCTTTTATTTCCAAGACAAATTGCTATATAAATTAAAACGTATTGAAAGTTGTTATGTTATATGTTAAACAAAGAAACCGGATGATTAATGTAATCACAACATGGAACAACATAGTGCAATTGTGTAATTTAAACAAATAAAACCTATTAATACTTAACGTTTTATTTTAATGTCTACATACATTTCGAGTAACTGCAGAAACAAATACAGAGCAATTTATTACAACAATGAGAATGATTATCTCTCTTAAGATGTTTGTTTTAAAATTGAAATGTATATAAGGATTTAAATAAAAAGTTGTGGAATTTGGGGCTAGGATTTTTTTTCTTCAAAACATTCTGGTTTCTGCAACTAATATTGTAAAATAAGTAATTATTGTCTACTTCAGAGTGCTGAGTTTAATTCTTGTTAAACTTAGGCAGGTAATTGTCAAGTGATAACAGTTTTTGTAAATATTTTATATTGTTTAAAACCTTAACTCGATCTGCATACAACCATAATTAATAATATATTTCAACAATTTAAATCTTTGTATAGTAATGAATATACTTTTTATTTTAAATAAGTCCAAATTAATAATGGTAAAAATTTATCAACACATTTTGAATAATTAAAACTATTCACTAATGTAAAGAACCACCCATGTCAAGGAACACTAAACCGTTTGAGGATTTATCACTCCAGCCGTACATCCCTCGTGACACCTATAACATCGGCCTCAGAATTTCTGTATTAAACATTCAATTTATCACACAAAAGAGGATTTGCCAGAGGTATAATAATATTGTTACAGTCTGTTTCCTATCTCTTCATTGTAATATCAGCCTCGCGGAGAGATTTACTCCCGTATGGAAAGTATTTTCACATTAATGTGTACAATGTAACCTATTTTCAGGCTTTTTTTTGTAATAAAGCGCACATCACAGTTGTATATCATACAGTTTGTTAATGTTATATAATAAAACATTGTATAAATGACAACACTTTTTTTATTTAAGACGTTTAATGCTCGCACAGAAGAAACAAGCTTTACGCGTTATCCACACTTCATATAACGCAAGAGATACACAATATTAGATACGGATAGCTGAAGCCACTGTTTAAAATATTCCCCCAAAGAAATATGTGATACATATGATGAATATTGTTATTTGTGCAGTTTTAAACATAAATATTGAATTGTATTACATCAATGTATGGATATATTATAAGGGGATTTAAACCTTGCCTTCAATGAAAATGGAGTTTTGCAACATTTATAAAAAGATTTACCAACACAATTCGAATTGCCTGTATAAGATGAGTAAGGGTTTATTTAAAACCTACAGATTCATAATTGTTTTCACTAATTCATAATGCCGAAAATAAATTCTATGAGGAGTGTTTATATTTCATAATGAAGTAATGAGGGAATCATATGTTAGCCACAGAATTATAAAATATTGCAATAAAATATTCTACCATAGATATTACAATTTCTTAACTCTAAATGTCTTGTAAGGCACAATTTAATGGATTTATATAGGGTTATGTTAGGCTAAACGGCTCAAAAATGTAATTGTTTTACACATTTGAATACAATTAATATATGCGATAACTACATTGAAAGTTTTTTTAAAAGCACTACTTTATTAAAAACTACAATGTGTAAACAAATAGTAAAACACTTAAAGGATAATTTATACTTGACTCTTTTGAAGTTAGTATTTCAAAATAGGGGTTTTTACACAAATTTAACAAACGTTCCTGCACAATATTTTAGAGAATATCTAAAGATTTAAAAAAACATTACTACGTACATCAATACACACAGGAGTTCCAATTGGTGTAGATGAAAGAGCTACAATCAGTATAACATATAGAAGAAAATTCAATAATCTCTGTTATATATTACCTATATAGATTATATAAAAATATATATAATGGTACACTATAAATACCCCTATACGACATGTGGGACCAATATGTCAGAATTTAGGTAGAAACTTCAAAAAGAAGAATAGACTATACTGTTACGTTAATAGTTCACTTATTTTTATATTTGCTCTAAATTTTATTAAACATTAATAGTTTTAAGTATAGTTATTGATTACAAGTATTTTATGTAATACTTCTTTCTAGCATTTCTAATAATACAAATAATATTTGGGTAGAGGGTAAAGCTTTCAATTCATAATAATACTGTACCTCTTCAGCAATATATTTGGTTATTGTAAGTAGTTATTCTTAACGTAGAAATTCTGTAATTAATTTACGGTCCATGACGTCACACATGAACTCTCTTCAGCAATATATTTGGTTATTGTAAGTCGTTATTCTTACCGTAGAAATTCTGTAATTAATTTACGGTCCATGACGTCACACATGAACTCTCTTCAGCAATATATTTGGTTATTGTAAGTCGTTATTCTTACCGTAGAAATTCTGTAATTAATTTACGGTCCATGACGTCACAAATGAACTCTCTTCAGCAATATATTTGGTTATTGTAAGTCGTTATTCTTACCGTAGAAATTCTGTAATTAATTTACGGTTCATGACGTCACACATGAACTCTCTTCAGCAATATATTTGGTTATTGTAAGTCGTTATTATTACCGTATAAATTCTGTAATTAATTTACGGTCCATGACGTCACACATGAACTCTCTTCAGCAATATATTTGGTTATTGTAAGTCGTTATTCTTACCGTAGAAATTCTGTAATTAATTTACGGTTCATGACGTCACACATGAACTCTCTTCAGCAATATATATGGTTATTGTAAGTCGTTATTCTTACCGTAGAAATTCTGTAATTAATTTACGGTTCATGACGTCACACATGAACTCATATCAAAATCATCGTCGTTAGGATTGATGACTACTGAGTCAGAAAATCCGATCCCAATTAATCCATTAACTGAATAGTGGGTCTGTAGGTGGAACATAATCAATCAAGACATAACTGCACAACCAGCATGCTTGTACTGAGCACACACCTCATTGTCTTATGAAATATCTTTCAGATCTACTTCAGACGAAAAACATAACAACATCCAAATTCTTCAATATATTTTATATCACTACTAAACACTTTCTTTGTATTCCACTTCACTTCTAATTACTTTGATTTAAATATTTTAAATTTATTCGTATGAAAACAATTTACCTAACATGAAATAATAAAACCTAATGAACTAAGATTAGATAATTTTATTACGTTATTACACCTCATGTGACCTGCTTTGCATAGTAAGAGTATTATCTACCGTAATTTAAATTTATTAATTTTTAAATACATTATAGAGTGATCTTACAATAAATATTACAAAATACATTTATAAAATATTTTGTTGACAAAAATGAAACATCCACATTCTTAGTTACTGCCTACACAGTTTCCATAATATAATCGTATTTGTCGTTTCCACGATAGCCTCCCAAACAATATTATGATAATTATAAATGTTAGTTATGATAGTAATAAATATCTTTTTTTACTGAATTTAAATATGTTTTAATAAATCAGTATTTTGACATACCAACTACTATTTTATTATTATTCCATAAAAAAACGAATCTTTTGCTCCTTTTAACAGTTAAAAACTACATATATATTATTAAAATAAATGAATTTTACAATATAATATAGTTATGTTTTTAAAATACTATTATTTACAATATTTAGTTACTAGATTTATTGACCTCATGGAGATTTCTGATTCTCAAAACATCTCCTACAACTAACTTTCAACAACTATTAGCTAATGCGGAAGTAGGCGAACATCTTTCAGGAAGATAATTCTGTATACCAAGAGCACATATATCAACTTACAAACCAGAACAGTCAATACAACTTTTCATTATCGAATACTGTAAGCTTTAACATAATTAGCTTATTCTAAAAATTGCGAATTATTTATAGACAGAAATTCACAGAACTGAACAATAATAAACATACCTAATCAAAAACATACCTATACAATGAAAAAACTATAAACATACAATGACTCTACAACTATGTTTGATAGTATTATTTCTTAGAAGTAAATACAGGTCATCAATCCGGCAAATGCGCGCGCGCGCTTGTGTGTACGTGTGTGTGTGTGTGTGTGTGTGTGTGTGCGTGTGTGTGTGTGTGTGTGTGCGTGTGTGTGTGTGTGTGGGTGGGTGCGTGCGTGTGTGTGCGTGTGTGTGTGTGTGTGTGCGTGTGTGTGTTTGTGTGTGTGTGTGTGGGTGTGTGGGTGGGTGTGTGGGTGGGTGTGTGGGTGGGTGTGTGGGTGGGTGTGTGGGTGGGTGTGTGTGTGTGTGTGTGGGTGTGTGTGTGTGTGTGTGTGTGTTTGAGGGTGTGTTGGGATAAAAATAGACTTTTGTGTATTTGAAACATATTATTGACAACTTTTTCAATTTTAAATAAGAAATCATTACTGTTCCTAAAATATTCGCGTTTCATTCTTGTATTTTTATCCATTTTAAAGGTTATTTTTCATTCTAAGTACATTTATATATTATAAATTGTATAATGAATAAAAGGAAAAAACACCTAACAACTATAAACTGTATACACAATGATATATTGCCATCACTTGTCTTGAATATAGCTCTTGCAACATAATATTCCTTGATCATACTTTAAACCATATATTCTTACATTTCGGTGACACAGAGTTTTCTCAGTATTGACGCCGTGTGAACTATAAGGATTTAATCTTTCCCCTTCCTGCCAGGAGTTGCCGCTTTGTAGTGTAAAAGTTCTGCGGTAACTCGAATATATTTATTCTCAGTATAGAAATCGTATAAACTATAAAACTGAAATGATTTTCCGCTTGACTTATTTCATCCTCTTCCTGGCAGGAGTTGCCGCTTTGTAGTGTAAAAGTTCTGTGGTAACTCGAATGTATTTATTCTCAGTATAGATATCGTATAAACTATAAAACTGAAATGAATTTCCGCTTGACTTATTTCATCCTCTTCCTGCCAGGAGTTGACGCCTTGTAGTGTAAAAGTTCTGTGGTAACTCGAATGTATTTATTCTCAGTATAGATATCGTATAAACTATAAAACTGAAATGAATTTCCGCTTGACTTATTTCATCCTCTTCCTGGCAGGAGTTGACGCTTTGTAGTGTAAAAGGTCTGCGGTAACTCGAATATATTTATTCTCAGTATAGATATCGTATAAACTATAAAACTGAAATCTATTTCCTCTTAACTTAATTCTTCCTCTGCCTGGCAGGATTTGTTGCTTTGTAGTGTAAAAGTTCTGCAGTAACCCGAATATATTTTTTTCTCAAGATCGGTATCGTATAAACTATAAGACTAAAATCTATTTCCGCTTGACTTATTTCATCCTCTTCCTGACAGGAGTTACCGCATTGTAGTGTAAAAGTTCTGCGGTAACTCGAATATATTTATTCTCAGTATAGATATCGTATAAACTATAAAACTGAAATGATTTTCCGCTTGACTTATTTCATCCTCTTCCTGGCCAGAGTTGACGCCTTGTAGTGTAAAAGTTCTGCGGTAACTCGAATATATTTATTCTCAGTATAGATATCGTATAAACTATAAAACTAAAATGATTATCCGCTTGACTTATTTCATCCTCTTCCTGGCAGGAGTTGACGCCTTGTAGTGTAAAAGTTCTGCGGTAACTCGAATATATTTATTCTCAGTATAGATATCGTATAAACTATAAAACTGAAATGATTTTCTGCTTGACTTATTTCATCCTCTTCCTGACAGGAGTTGACGCTTTGTAGTGTAAAAATTCTGTGGTAACTCGAATGTATTTATTCTCAGTATAGATATCGTATAAACTATAAAACTGAAATGATTTTCCGCTTGACTTATTTCATCCTCTTCCTGACAGGAGTTGACGCTTTGTAGTGTAAACATTCTGTGGTAACTCGAATGTATTTATTCTCAGTATAGATATCGTATAAACTATAAAACTGAAATAATTTTCCGCTTGACTTATTTCATCCACTTCCTGCCAGGAGTTCACGCCTTGTAGTGTAAAAGTTCTGTGGTAACTCGAATGTATTTATTCTCAGTATAGATATCGTATAAACTATAAAACTGTAATGAATTTCCGCTTGACTTATTTCATCCTCTTCCTGGCAGGAGTTGACGCCTTGTAGTGTAAAAGTTCTGCGGTAACTCGAATATATTTATTCTCAGTATAGATATCGTATAAACTATAAAACTGAAATGATTTTCCGCTTGACTTATTTCATCCTCTTCCTGGCAGGAGTTGACGCTTTGTAGTGTAAAAGTTCTGCGGTAACTCGAATATATTTATTCTCAGTATAGATATCGTATAAACTATAAAACTGAAATGATTTTCCGCTTGACTTATTTCATCCTCTTCCTGCCAGGAGTTGACGCTTTGTAGTGTAAACATTCTGTGGTAACTTGAATGTATTTATTCTCAGTATAGATATCGTATAAACTATAAAACTGAAATGATTTTCCGCTTGACTTATTTCATCCTCTTCCTGCCAGGAGTTGACGCCTTGTAGTGTAAAAGTTCTGTGGTAACTCGAATGTATTTATTCTCAGCATAGATATCGTATAAACTATAAAACTGTAATGAATTTCCGCTTGACTTATTTCATCCTCTTCCTGGCAGGAGTTGACGCCTTGTAGTGTAAAAGTTCTGCGGTAACTCGAATATATTTATTCTCAGTATAGATATCGTATAAACTATAAAACTGAAATGATTTTCCGCTTGACTTATTTCATCCTCTTCCTGGCAGGAGTTGACGCTTTGTAGTGTAAAAGGTCTGCGGTAACTCGAATATATTTATTCTCAGTATAGATATCGTATAAACTATAAAACTGAAATGAATTTCCGCTTGACTTATTTCATCCTCTTCCTGGCAGGAGTTGACGCTTTGTAGTGTAAAAGGTCTGCGGTAACTCGAATATATTTATTCTCAGTATAGATATCGTATAAACTATAAAACTGAAATGAATTTCCGCTTGACTTATTTCATCCTCTTCCTGGCAGGAGTTGACGCCTTGTAGTGTAAAAGTTCTGCGGTAACTCAAATATATTTATTCTCAGTAGAGATATCGTATAAACTATAAAACTGAAATGATTTTCCGCTTGACTTATTTCATCCTCTTCCTGGCAGGAGTTGACGCCTTGTAGTGTAAAAGTTCTGCGGTAACTCGAATATATTTATTCTCAGTATAGATATCGTATAAACTATAAAACTGAAATGATTTTCCGCTTGACTTATTTCATCCTCTTCCTGGCAGGAGTTGACGCCTTGTAGTGTAAAAGTTCTGCGGTAACTCGAATATATTTATTCTCAGTATAGATATCGTATAAACTATAAAACTGAAATGATTATCCGATTGACTTATTTCATCCTCTTCCTGGCAGGAGTTGACGCCTTGTAGTGTAAAAGTTCTGCGGTAACTCGAATATATTTATTCTCAGTATAGATATCGTATAAACTATAAAACTGAAATGATTTTCCGCTTGACTTATTTCATCCTCTTCCTGCCAGGAGTTGACGCTTTGTAGTGTAAAAATTCTGTGGTAACTCGAATGTATGTATTCTCAGTATAGATATGGTATAAACTATAAAACTGAAATGATTTTCTGCTTTACTTATTTCATCCTCTTCCTGACAGGAGTTGACGCTTTGTAGTGTAAAAATTCTGTGGTAACTCGAATGTATTTATTCTCAGTATAGATATCGTATAAACTATAAAACTGAAATGATTTTCCGCTTGACTTATTTCATCCTCTTCCTGACAGGAGTTGACGCTTTGTAGTGTAAAAATTCTGTGGTAACTCGAATGTATTTATTCTCAGTATAGATATCGTATAAACTATAAAACTGAAATGATTTTCCGCTTGACTTATTTCATCCTCTTCCTGGCAGGAGTTGACGCTTTGTAGTGTAAAAATTCTGTGGTAACTCGAATGTATTTATTCTCAGTATAGATATCGTATAAACTATAAAACTGAAATGAATTTCCGCTTGACTTATTTCATCCTCTTCCTGCCAGGAGTTGACGCCTTGTAGTGTAAAAGTTCTGTGGTAACTCGAATGTATTTATTCTCAGTATAGATATCGTATAAACTATAAAACTGAAATGAATTTCCGCTTGACTTATTTCATCCTCTTCCTGGCAGGAGTTGACGCTTTGTAGTGTAAAAGGTCTGCGGTAACTCGAATATATTTATTCTCAGTATAGATATCGTATAAACTATAAAACTGAAATGATTTTCCGCTTGACTTATTTCATCCTCTTCCTGCCAGGAGTTGACGCCTTGTAGTGTAAAAGTTCTGTGGTAACTCGAATGTATTTATTCTCAGTATAGATATCGTATAAACTATAAAACTGAAATGAATTTCCGCTTGACTTATTTCATCCTCTTCCTGGCAGGAGTTGACGCTTTGTAGTGTAAAAGGTCTGCGGTAACTCGAATATATTTATTCTCAGTATAGATATCGTATAAACTATAAAACTGAAATCTATTTCCTCTTAACTTAATTCTTCCTCTGCCTGGCAGGATTTGTTGCTTTGTAGTGTAAAAGTTCTGCAGTAACCCGAATATATTTTTTTCTCAAGATCGGTATCGTATAAACTATAAGACTAAAATCTATTTCCGCTTGACTTATTTCATCCTCTTCCTGACAGGAGTTACCGCATTGTAGTGTAAAAGTTCTGCGGTAACTCGAATATATTTATTCTCAGTATAGATATCGTATAAACTATAAAACTGAAATGATTTTCCGCTTGACTTATTTCATCCTCTTCCTGGCCAGAGTTGACGCCTTATAGTGTAAAAGTTCTGCGGTAACTCGAATATATTTATTCTCAGTATAGATATCGTATAAACTATAAAACTAAAATGATTATCCGCTTGACTTATTTCATCCTCTTCCTGGCAGGAGTTGACGCCTTGTAGTGTAAAAGTTCTGCGGTAACTCGAATTAATTTATTCTCAGTATAGATATCGTATAAACTATAAAACTGAAATGATTTTCCGCTTGACTTATTTCATCCTCTTCCTGCCAGGAGTTGACGCTTTGTAGTGTAAAAATTCTGTGGTAACTCGAATGTATTTATTCTCAGTATAGATATCGTATAAACTATAAAACTGAAATGATTTTCTGCTTGACTTATTTCATCCTCTTCCTGACAGGAGTTGACGCTTTGTAGTGTAAAAATTCTGTGGTAACTCGAATGTATTTATTCTCAGTATAGATATCGTATAAACTATAAAACTGAAATGAATTTCCGCTTGACTTATTTCATCCTCTTCCTGGCAGGAGTTGACGCTTTGTAGTGTAAAAGTTCTGTGGTAACTCGAATGTATTTATTCTCAGTATAGATATCGTATAAACTATAAAACTGAAATGATTTTCCGCTTGACTTATTTCATCCACTTCCTGCCAGGAGTTGACGCCTTGTAGTGTAAAAGTTCTGTGGTAACTCGAATGTATTTATTCTCAGTATAGATATCGTATAAACTATAAAACTGTAATGAATTTCCGCTTGACTTATTTCATCCTCTTCCTGGCAGGAGTTGACGCCTTGTAGTGTAAAAGTTCTGCGGTAACTCGAATATATTTATTCTCAGTATAGATATCGTATAAACTATAAAACTGAAATGATTTTCCGCTTGACTTATTTCATCCTCTTCCTGGCAGGAGTTGACGCTTTGTAGTGTAAAAGTTCTGCGGTAACTCGAATATATTTATTCTCAGTATAGATATCGTATAAACTATAAAACTGAAATGATTTTCCGCTTGACTTATTTCATCCTCTTCCTGCCAGGAGTTGACGCTTTGTAGTGTAAACATTCTGTGGTAACTTGAATGTATTTATTCTCAGTATAGATATCGTATAAACTATAAAACTGAAATGATTTTCCGCTTGACTTATTTCATCCTCTTCCTGCCAGGAGTTGACGCCTTGTAGTGTAAAAGTTCTGTGGTAACTCGAATGTATTTATTCTCAGCATAGATATCGTATAAACTATAAAACTGTAATGAATTTCCGCTTGACTTATTTCATCTTCTTCCTGGCAGGAGTTGACGCCTTGTAGTGTAAAAGTTCTGCGGTAACTCGAATATATTTATTCTCAGTATAGATATCGTATAAACTATAAAACTGAAATGATTTTCCGCTTGACTTATTTCATCCTCTTCCTGGCAGGAGTTGACGCTTTGTAGTGTAAAAGGTCTGCGGTAACTCGAATATATTTATTCTCAGTATAGATATCGTATAAACTATAAAACTGAAATGAATTTCCGCTTGACTTATTTCATCCTCTTCCTGACAGGAGTTACCGCATTGTAGTGTAAAAGTTCTGCGGTAACTCGAATATATTTATTCTCAGTATAGATATCGTACAAACTATAAAACTGAAATCTATTTCCTCTTAACTTAATTCTTCCTCTGCTTGGCAAGATTTGTTGCTTTGTAGTGTAAAAGTTCTGCAGTAACTCGAATATATTTTTTTCTCAAGATCGATATCGTATAAACTATAAGACTAAATCTATTTCCGCTTGACTTATTTCATCCTCTTCCTGACAGGAGTTACCGCATTGTAGTGTAAAAGTTCTGCGGTAACTCGAATATATTTATTCTCAGTATAGATATCGTATAAACTATAAAACTGAAATGATTTTCCGCTTGACTTATTTCATCCTCTTCCTGGCAGGAGTTGACGCCTTGTAGTGTAAAAGTTCTGCGGTAACTCGAATATATTTATTCTCAGTATAGATATCGTATAAACTATAACACTGAAATGATTATCCGATTGACTTATTTCATCCTCTTCCTGGCAGGAGTTGACGCCTTGTAGTGTAAAAGTTCTGCGGTAACTCGAATATATTTATTCTCAGTATAGATATCGTATAAACTATAAAACTGAAATGATTTTCCGCTTGACTTATTTCATCCTCTTCCTGCCAGGAGTTGACGCTTTGTAGTGTAAAAATTCTGTGGTAACTCGAATGTATGTATTCTCAGTATAGATATCGTATAAACTATAAAACTGAAATGATTTTCTGCTTTACTTATTTCATCCTCTTCCTGACAGGAGTTGACGCTTTGTAGTGTAAAAATTCTGTGGTAACTCGAATGTATTTATTCTCAGTATAGATATCGTATAAACTATAAAACTGAAATGATTTTCCGCTTGACTTATTTCATCCTCTTCCTGACAGGAGTTGACGCTTTGTAGTGTAAAAATTCTGTGGTAACTCGAATGTATTTATTCTCAGTATAGATATCGTATAAACTATAAAACTGAAATGATTTTCCGCTTGACTTATTTCATCCTCTTCCTGACAGGAGTTTACGCTTTGTAGTGTAAACATTCTGTGGTAACTCGAATGTATTTATTCTCAGTATAGATATCGTATAAACTATAAAACTGAAATAATTTTCCGCTTGACTTATTTCATCCTCTTCCTGACAGGAGTTGACGCTTTGTAGTGTAAAAATTCTGTGTTGTAACTCGAATGTATTTATTCTCAGTATAGATATCGTATAAACTATAAAACTGAAATGAATTTCCGCTTGACTTATTTCATCCTCTTCCTGGCAGGAGTTGACGCTTTGTAGTGTAAAAGTTCTGTGGTAACTCGAATGTATTTATTCTCAGTATAGATATCGTATAAACTATAAAACTGAAATGATTTTCCGCTTGACTTATTTCATCCACTTCCTGCCAGGAGTTGACGCCTTGTAGTGTAAAAGTTCTGTGGTAACTCGAATGTATTTATTCTCAGTATAGATATCGTATAAACTATAAAACTGTAATGAATTTCCGCTTGACTTATTTCATCCTCTTCCTGGCAGGAGTTGACGCCTTGTAGTGTAAAAGTTCTGCGGTAACTCGAATATATTTATTCTCAGTATAGATATCGTATAAACTATAAAACTGAAATGATTTTCCGCTTGACTTATTTCATCCTCTTCCTGGCAGGAGTTGACGCTTTGTAGTGTAAAAGTTCTGCGGTAACTCGAATATATTTATTCTCAGTATAGATATCGTATAAACTATAAAACTGAAATGATTTTCCGCTTGACTTATTTCATCCTCTTCCTGCCAGGAGTTGACGCTTTGTAGTGTAAACATTCTGTGGTAACTTGAATGTATTTATTCTCAGTATAGATATCGTATAAACTATAAAACTGAAATGATTTTCCGCTTGACTTATTTCATCCTCTTCCTGCCAGGAGTTGACGCCTTGTAGTGTAAAAGTTCTGTGGTAACTCGAATGTATTTATTCTCAGCATAGATATCGTATAAACTATAAAACTGTAATGAATTTCCGCTTGACTTATTTCATCTTCTTCCTGGCAGGAGTTGACGCCTTGTAGTGTAAAAGTTCTGCGGTAACTCGAATATATTTATTCTCAGTATAGATATCGTATAAACTATAAAACTGAAATGATTTTCCGCTTGACTTATTTCATCCTCTTCCTGGCAGGAGTTGACGCTTTGTAGTGTAAAAGGTCTGCGGTAACTCGAATATATTTATTCTCAGTATAGATATCGTATAAACTATAAAACTGAAATGAATTTCCGCTTGACTTATTTCATCCTCTTCCTGACAGGAGTTACCGCATTGTAGTGTAAAAGTTCTGCGGTAACTCGAATATATTTATTCTCAGTATAGATATCGTACAAACTATAAAACTGAAATCTATTTCCTCTTAACTTAATTCTTCCTCTGCTTGGCAAGATTTGTTGCTTTGTAGTGTAAAAGTTCTGCAGTAACTCGAATATATTTTTTTCTCAAGATCGATATCGTATAAACTATAAGACTAAATCTATTTCCGCTTGACTTATTTCATCCTCTTCCTGACAGGAGTTACCGCATTGTAGTGTAAAAGTTCTGCGGTAACTCGAATATATTTATTCTCAGTATAGATATCGTATAAACTATAAAACTGAAATGATTTTCCGCTTGACTTATTTCATCCTCTTCCTGGCAGGAGTTGACGCCTTGTAGTGTAAAAGTTCTGCGGTAACTCGAATATATTTATTCTCAGTATAGATATCGTATAAACTATAACACTGAAATGATTATCCGATTGACTTATTTCATCCTCTTCCTGGCAGGAGTTGACGCCTTGTAGTGTAAAAGTTCTGCGGTAACTCGAATATATTTATTCTCAGTATAGATATCGTATAAACTATAAAACTGAAATGATTTTCCGCTTGACTTATTTCATCCTCTTCCTGCCAGGAGTTGACGCTTTGTAGTGTAAAAATTCTGTGGTAACTCGAATGTATGTATTCTCAGTATAGATATCGTATAAACTATAAAACTGAAATGATTTTCTGCTTTACTTATTTCATCCTCTTCCTGACAGGAGTTGACGCTTTGTAGTGTAAAAATTCTGTGGTAACTCGAATGTATTTATTCTCAGTATAGATATCGTATAAACTATAAAACTGAAATGATTTTCCGCTTGACTTATTTCATCCTCTTCCTGACAGGAGTTGACGCTTTGTAGTGTAAAAATTCTGTGGTAACTCGAATGTATTTATTCTCAGTATAGATATCGTATAAACTATAAAACTGAAATGATTTTCCGCTTGACTTATTTCATCCTCTTCCTGACAGGAGTTTACGCTTTGTAGTGTAAACATTCTGTGGTAACTCGAATGTATTTATTCTCAGTATAGATATCGTATAAACTATAAAACTGAAATAATTTTCCGCTTGACTTATTTCAACCTCTTCCTGCCAGGAGTTGACGCCTTGTAGTGTAAAAGTTCTGTGGTAACTCGAATGTATTTATTCTCAGTATAGATATCGTATAAACTATAAAACTGAAATGAATTTCCGCTTGACTTATTTCATCCTCTTCCTGGCAGGAGTTGACGCTTTGTAGTGTAAAAGTTCTGTGGTAACTCGAATGTATTTATTCTCAGTATAGATATCGTATAAACTATAAAACTGAAATGATTTTCCGCTTGACTTATTTCATCCTCTTCCTGCCAGGAGTTGACGCCTTGTAGTGTAAAAGTTCTGTGGTAACTCGAATGTATTTATTCTCAGTATAGATATCGTATAAACTATAAAACTGAAATGATTTTCCGCTTGACTTATTTCATCCTCTTCCTGGCAGGAGTTGACGCCTTGTAGTGTAAAAGTTCTGCGGTAACTCGAATATATTTATTCTCAGTATAGATATCGTATAAACTATAAAACTGAAATGATTTTCCGCTTGACTTATTTCATCCTCTTCCTGGCAGGAGTTGACGCTTTGTAGTGTAAAAGTTCTGCGGTAACTCGAATATATTTATTCTCAGTATAGATATCGTATAAACTATAAAACTGAAATGATTTTCCGCTTGACTTATTTCATCCTCTTCCTGCCAGGAGTTGACGCTTTGTAGTGTAAACATTCTGTGGTAACTCGAATGTATTTATTCTCAGTATAGATATCGTATAAACTATAAAACTGAAATGATTTTCCGCTTGACTTATTTCATCCTCTTCCTGCCAGGAGTTGACGCCTTGTAGTGTAAAAGTTCTGTGGTAACTCGAATGTATTTATTCTCAGTATAGATATCGTATAAACTATAAAACTGAAATGAATTTCCGCTTGACTTATTTCATCCTCTTCCTGACAGGAGTTACCGCATTGTAGTGTAAAAGTTCTGCGGTAACTCGAATATATTTATTCTCAGTATAGATATCGTATAAACTATAAAACTGAAATCTATTTCCTCTTAACTTAATTCTTCCTCTGCCTGGCAGGATTTGTTGCTTTGTAGTGTAAAAGTTCTGCAGTAACTCGAATATATTTTTTTCTCAAGATCGATATCGTATAAACTATAAGACTAAATCTATTTCCGCTTGACTTATTTCATCCTCTTCCTGACAGGAGTTACCGCATTGTAGTGTAAAAGTTCTGCGGTAACTGGAATATATTTATTCTCAGTATAGATATCGTATAAACTATAAAACTGAAATGATTTTCCGCTTGACTTATTTCATCCTCTTCCTGGCAGGAGTTGACGCCTTGTAGTGTAAAAGTTCTGCGGTAACTCGAATATATTTATTCTCAGTATAGATATCGTATAAACTATAAAACTGAAATGATTTTCCGCTTGACTTATTTCATCCTCTTCCTGCTAAGAGTTGACGCTTTGTAGTGTAAAAATTCTGTGGTAACTCGAATGTATTTATTCTCAGTATAGATATCGTATAAACTATAAAACTGAAATGATTTTCTGCTTTACTTATTTCATCCTCTTCCTGACAGGAGTTGACGCTTTGTAGTGTAAAAATTCTGTGGTAACTCGAATGTATTTATTCTCAGTATAGATATCGTATAAACTATAAAACTGAAATGTTTTTCCGC
The DNA here is from genome assembly GCA_036971475.1 of Prosapia bicincta. Classification (NCBI taxonomy): domain Eukaryota; kingdom Metazoa; phylum Arthropoda; class Insecta; order Hemiptera; family Cercopidae; genus Prosapia; species Prosapia bicincta. The sequence continues at coordinate 17,382,597 of JBAIZL010000001.1, read as the reverse complement.
TTGACTTATTTCATCCTCTTCCTGACAGGAGTTGACGCTTTGTAGTGTAAAAATTCTGTGGTAACTCGAATGTATTTATTCTCAGTATAGATATCGTATAAACTATAAAACTGAAATGATTTTCCGCTTGACTTATTTCATCCTCTTCCTGACAGGAGTTGACGCTTTGTAGTGTAAAAATTCTGTGGTAACTCGAATGTATTTATTCTCAGTATAGATATCGTATAAACTATAAAACTGAAATGAATTTCCGCTTGACTTATTTCATCCTCTTCCTGACAGGAGTTACCGCATTGTAGTGTAAAAGTTCTGCGGTAACTCGAATATATTTATTCTCAGTATAGATATCGTATAAACTATAAAACTGAAATGAATTTCCGCTTGACTTATTTCATCCTCTTCCTGGCAGGAGTTGACGCTTTGTAGTGTAAAAGGTCTGCGGTAACTCGAATATATTTATTCTCAGTATAGATATCGTATAAACTATAAAACTGAAATGAATTTCCGCTTGACTTATTTCATCCTCTTCCTGGCAGGAGTTGACGCCTTGTAGTGTAAAAGTTCTGCGGTAACTCAAATATATTTATTCTCAGTAGAGATATCGTATAAACTATAAAACTGAAATGATTTTCCGCTTGACTTATTTCATCCTCTTCCTGGCAGGAGTTGACGCCTTGTAGTGTAAAAGTTCTGCGGTAACTCGAATATATTTATTCTCAGTATAGATATCGTATAAACTATAAAACTGAAATGATTTTCCGCTTGACTTATTTCATCCTCTTCCTGGCAGGAGTTGACGCCTTGTAGTGTAAAAGTTCTGCGGTAACTCGAATGTATTTATTCTCAGTATAGATATCGTATAAACTATAAAACTGAAATGAATTTCCGCTTGACTTATTTCATCCTCTTCCTGGCAGGAGTTGACGCCTTGTAGTGTAAAAGTTCTGCGGTAACTCGAATATATTTATTCTCAGTATAGATATCGTATAAACTATAAAACTGAAATGATTTTCCGCTTGACTTATTTCATCCTCTTCCTGGCAGGAGTTGACGCTTTGTAGTGTAAAAATTCTGTGGTAACTCGAATGTATTTATTCTCAGTATAGATATCGTATAAACTATAAAACTGAAATGATTTTCCGCTTGACTTATTTCATCCTCTTCCTGCCAGGAGTTGACGCCTTGTAGTGTAAAAGTTCTGTGGTAACTCGAATGTATTTATTCTCAGTATAGATATCGTATAAACTATAAAACTGAAATGAATTTCCGCTTGACTTATTTCATCCTCTTCCTGGCAGGAGTTGACGCTTTGTAGTGTAAAAGGTCTGCGGTAACTCGAATATATTTATTCTCAGTATAGATATCGTATAAACTATAAAACTGAAATGAGTTTCCGCTTGACTTATTTCATCCTCTTCCTGGCAGGAGTTGACGCTTTGTAGTGTAAAAATTCTGTGGTAACTCGAATATATTTATTCTCAGTATAGATATCGTATAAACTATAAAACTGAAATGAATTTCCGCTTGACTTATTTCATCCTCTTCCTGGCAGGAGTTGACGCTTTGTAGTGTAAAAGGTCTGCGGTAACTCGAATATATTTATTCTCAGTATAGATATCGTATAAACTATAAAACTGAAATGAATTTCCGCTTGACTTATTTCATCCTCTTCCTGACAGGAGTTACCGCATTGTAGTGTAAAAGTTCTGCGGTAACTCGAATATATTTATTCTCAGTATAGATATCGTATAAACTATAAAACTGAAATCTATTTCCTCTTAACTTAATTCTTCCTCTGCCTGGCAGGATTTGTTGCTTTGTAGTGTAAAAGTTCTGCGGTAACCCGAATATATTTTTTTCTCAAGATCGGTATCGTATAAACTATAAGACTAAAATCTATTTCCGCTTGACTTATTTCATCCTCTTCCTGGCAGGAGTTGCAGCTTTGTAGTGTAAAATGTCTGCGGTAACTCAAATATATTTTTTCTCAGTTTAGATATAGTATAAACCATAAAACTAAAATCTATTTCCGCTTGACCTCCTGGCAGGTGTTTCCGCTTTGTAGTGTAAAATGTTTGCGGTAACTCTAAAATTATGTTTCGAACCCCATCAAACTTGGTATCGCACTGATAATACGATTTTTTTTAACTTCCTATTCCAACAACGCCCGAATATTCGTATTGTTTAAACCTTACAAAACCACTCCCCCAGTTATTAAACGCAATTGTCTTGGTTTATCCCTCAAAATACTCTGAGGAGACCGTAACGTTGTGTTATGAACACAGACACAATAACAACTGTGTAGAGAACCAGAAAATTTAAATAATATGGAAACTAAGGCCGTTCAAGCCGGTGGAGTCTTGGGATCTTTTATTATATGGTTTTTAAATCCTTCTTGTCTTTATGTTTAAGCCTAACTCCATTACTGACCTTGTAGCTGTTGTGTAGATTTATAGCGTAATGGTTTATGGACTTAGGACATCGTTACGTCATCAAAGAAATTAGTGGTTTCTTTATTTTATGAAGTTATTATAAAAAATAAACGTAAGGTTAAAAATGAAAATAATGTGATATATTAGGAAAGTTTAAAAATACAGTTGACGACAAATTAATTAATAAACAAACTCCAGTAGTAAAATCAAAACACCAAACTATTGACAAGGTGATTGATGTCATGGCAAAATTTACGTAGAAGTATAAATACCAATAATAATATGGTTGAATTGTAGTACATATGATTTAATTCTTGTAAAATATGTTTGTTATATGTAAATAGATGCAAAATATAAAAGATAGCTATGTTCTAGATAGCCAACGCTCTATTCACCTTTTAATACTTAAATTCACGAGAGGAATAATTTTCCCTACTCCGATGGTAGTTACGCTTTAATAATATTTGTTTTTATATTAATTAATCTCTAAAAGACGTATGTATTAGTTTAACTACGGAAACGGAACAGACATTTTTTTTAGGTAATGTTTTTCGTTATTCTTTTCCGATGAAAAATATATTAGTAATTTTAACGCAGAATATTATGTGAACTATAATATTAAAAAAATGCCTAAAACTATTTAAGAGATATTTAATACACCTATATGGTGATAATTCAGAACGTTTTGTATTATATATATAGTTTTGGTAGTCTATAAATTTATATTTCTATATTTTGATAATTAAATAAAGAAAGTTTATGTTATATGTAACTACGCGAAACTCTATAGAATAAGAATAAATGGAATATGCTATATTTTGTATTTGCCTTCATGTTGGAAATTACTTTTTGTCCCTATTTCTTAAGTATAAAGGATCTGGAGCAGAGTATTATTAGGTTGAGAATGAGTCAGTGGGGTGGCGGAAGCGGAAGAAATATCTCCAATATTGCCAGACGTCACGTTTGCGGCAGTGGGCAGAGAATAACAGCCAAGACAAGCGGAATCGAGTTGAATGCACGTTATATTACTTTCTGTAACAAATTTTGTTATCAAGTATTTATTATAATAGTGATAGTATAACTCTAAAAACCGTCACCACTTGATAGAAGCGACCAAGTGGGCAAAGTTGTGTTTACACAAAGCATGGAGGAGTTATCCAACATACGTGTAATAAGCGCATATTACTGAAGATAAACGCTGTTTTACCCTCAGTATAGGTAGTCACCCTACTTCTATTTACTGCAGGTGTGCAAAAGTCAAGTAAATGTTTAAAGGAAATCATGCATGATTTATATTGATTTTTTATACTTTATCAACTTTATTAACTTACACAACCTAAATTCGTAAAATGTCAGGTAAACTACTCTTTGAAAATGTGCTCAAGTAGAATAAATAATGACGATTACTGGTTCTAATTTAGATGACTTTAAACTAATTGTTCTAAAGTACAATCCCCTGAAACACAAATGATACATTGGACCATCAACAACTTTATCTAAGTTAGGTTAGGTTAGGTAAGATATGACAAAACTCAAAGGAAACTGAGAATTGAGTTTATTTTGAAATAACTGTCTAAAACAAACAAACAAAATTACTGATAATTATGAAATTATTGATGATCAACATTGGGTTTTTTCGTAATATAAAACCTTTTCTTCTGTACTTAATTTTAATTTGTAAGACATATTTATAAAAATTATTAGAATTATACAGTCACGAATACAGTTTATATTTTACTTACAAAGAATCCCCACAGCACCATATCTCACAAAGACCATGGAGTTAATTACGCCACTAGTTGATAATAGTTTACGTGTCTTTCAACGACCGTCCTCATTTAGACGAAAAGTAAGTATCACTATAAGCATGTCCTAAAATATATAAGTGACATATCAAGTTGAAAATGTAATAAAATATTGTTATAATATCATTAGCAAAAGCTATCAGTCTCTTCACGTACAGATAATACATAGCGATTTTTTCTGACGTTGGTAAGCTTTATAAATCTTTTATATTGATGAGATAAACATGGCTGTATAATAAAGCCGTGTGCATGAATAAACACGTTTAAATCATAACTCTACAATATTTATGAAAGAACGAAATCTCATGTATTATAAGCAATAGCCAAAAAGGGTAATGAGGTAAACCAGGCTTGGTGAGTGGTACGCTATGTAGTTATACTAAATAACACATGGCAAACGACTTGATGTAAATAAAGATTTATTCTCGTGTTTTATTTCATAATAACAATAATTCAGTCACCGTATTTACCATTAATTTTATACAATTAAAAAGTAAATACTTTCATTAAATACTTCAAATACTTTGTTTTTTGTTTTTATTCAATATAAATGAAATATTTCCAACCGCTCCATAAATATTAATTTATATCCCCAGTATTGCCAAATATTCAGTGCAAATATTCGCCAGTGGTAAACCACTTGCTTTCACTACACACGCCCAGTTCCAAATCCGTTCCCCAAAGTTCTAAATTCAATACAATTATATTATATTTTGTTTTAAAATAAGGTTTATACGTCCAATTTATTTGTACTATGATATACGGAAATTTTATATCGTAATGAATATAATTTACAACTATCAATAAAAATCCAAAAAAATTGAAAAAAATACAAAATGAATATTTTTATTGTAAACTACTTGCATTATATTGAATTTAAAGTATTTTTTTTCACAATACATAATGTAGTAGAAACAGAACAATATACAATCGCAATTTATTTTTTAAAGATTACCGATTACTTGGACAGAAATGAGCGATTGCAAAGCAATAATTTTGTATATTATTACTCCTGACTTTTTATTCATTTTACTTTATATGTTATGACCTGTTTGTTATTATCTGTTATCCTTTATGTTGAAAGTTTTTCCATCACTATGCTCTAATTGTAAATTACTATTGTCAGTCTTAGAAAGAATTCAGACAAACATTAATTGTTTTGTCTAATAAAAAAAAAAAAACCCTAGCACCTTTTAATTTTAAAACCTTTTAAATTTCAACAGCAAACTTTACTACGATGTTTGCTTATACAATTTATAAACTTTTACGTAAATTATAAGCATATAAGAAGTATACATAGCTAATACAATGTCTTCTTACTTATATATATATATTTTCCCGCCCCTTTAGTGTAACTACCCTTATAATTATACCAGTACGTAAATACATCTAAATCAGTATATGATTAGAAAACAGTTATTTGCAAAAACAATATTTTCCTGATTTATTTACAGTAGCTATAAATCTATGTAAAAATGTATATATTGGCATCACAATGTATGATTTTTTTTAAAGCCAATTTGAAAGTATTGCTTATACAAAATAATAGATTCTCTTTACATTCTAACTATAATGTTTATATACAACCGTTTTAAAATTAATATATGTATTATTTGAATAGAGGAGTTCATTAAAAATTTACAATAACTTTTAAAGGAGGCCAACCTCAACCTTAAAACATTAAATTGTGTACACATTTAATATAATGAACACATTTGTAGTCAATTAGATTTTCTGTAAATTTTCGAAGCTTAGAACTGAATATGGTAGTTAAATAATGTCAAATACGCCTATAACTTGACATTCAATGTTGTAAAATGTATTAAAATTTAAAATAAAACTTAAAATTTGTTGAAGTGTTGTAGAAAAAAGTAATATTGCAAATATTACAAGCATCTCCAAATTTCCCTATAATACCTAAAGTAAAAATCAATAAACCTTTAAAAGTGTTTTTTTTTAAATCAAAATGGAATACTTGTAAATCCTAATGGTAGACTATAGGGGATTATATAAAGGGTTTAGTAAGAATTATTAGATCTACCAACGGTGGTATAAAAGCAGAACATTCAATAGATTTGGCATTTTGTCAACTTTCTCAAATTTTTGTATTCATGTCTTTATGTTGAAGTAACTTTTAAGATGACAAAAAAAAATTTACTTGAAATTAATTTAAAGTAGGTGAATATAAAAAGGAATCGTGCTAAGCAATAAAAAACCCGAAGCTAAGAACAATGAAATTTAGCAATATACTTTTACACTATAGCCTACTTTTATTACATCCCCCCCCCAACTTATCATGTAATAATTTCGTCTAATGAAGACCAGATTAACCTTCTCCTTGATTATTATTTGCTCGAGTAGTTTCTATAATGCAATTAGGAGCAACCCACCCGAATGCCTCTTCACCATTTATCGCTTAACAATGCCTACCTCTTGTATTAGAACCAACCTTGGAATATAGTGTTAGGTTCTCTGCAGTACTGCTGCCGGGATCATAATAACACTTTAATTAAATCATTGTAACAATGAAGTAAACTATTGTAACAATGAAAAAAATAATTGTAACAATGAAAAAATCATTGAAACAATAAACTAAATCATTGTAACAACGAGATAGACCTTTTTAAAAATAAAATAAATTTGTAACAATAAAATAAATTTGTAACAATGAAATAAATCTTTGCAGCTCTGAAATAAATAAATGCAGCAATGAAATATGTCATTGTAGAATTCTGGAACACGGAAGTAGTGTTTAGAGAACTCTTTATCTTCAATATAAATAATGTACCTATTATTAAAGAGAATAAAATCAAGTGTTAGGAAAAAGAAATCTATTCATTTTATCCCAAGTTTGAAGCTTAACCAATATCTAGATTTAACTTTCTATTTATTTTGTTAAAAAGTTTTTTTTCAAATCAATACTAACTCTAGAACCGATTGAATATTTTTTTCTATTTCTACATAATTAAAAGCTGTACAATTGCACTTTGTAATACGATAGCTAGCTCCACATTATAGTTTAACAGGATAATAAACTATATTTTAATTTATAATCTTACAAAAACATAGTTCATATCAACACCACAGTTTTAAAATCATAACAGAGAATTCTAAAAACAAACATACGAAACAAACATACAAAAACATACCATATATACAATAAATCGTGTACTTCCGTAAGTTGTGGAAGGATCTTACACGTAACTCTATATCTCTTTGAACTACGAATTATTTCTTATTCAATATCACTAATAATATTTATTTAGGTATATACGGCTCTAAAATATACCAATCTCTTTAGTGTCCTATTAATAACGATAATAAATTCAAACGATACTGTTTACTAACTACAGTCTATACACAGCTCGCTGTAAGTACATTGTATCTAACCGTAAATTTAATATGAACTGACGTCAAGTAAAATAGGATAAAATGCAAGGGGTCTGGATAATTAACGTTCAAGGCACAAAAGAACTAAACGTTTTTATGACCTCGAAGCATAATAAACTTGTTTGGGTTTATGTAGTGAGATTATCAGCTAAATAAATATATCTCGTCTTTACGGTTACAAGCCACCCCTTGAGAATGCGTGGGTGCTTGGAATGAGTAGTTAAATAACAACTTGTGACACGCTCACTTTACTTAGATATCACGAATAACTTCTTTCTCTAGAATAAGTGAATTGGTTTTTAAAATAAAACACGTGCTTTTGTTTTTTATCATAAGCTAGGGGTTTAGTAAAAATTAGAGGAGAACCTCAAATCGAAATCTACGAAAATTATCCTAAATACATTTTTAACTACTTTAGGGGGAAATTAATAATAAATACCCCATTGAACTATTTATATTCTATAGAAATAATTATTCTCTTTGTATTACAAATACTTGAATCTATTATTAGGCTTTGACGCTGTTGTATATGACGTGTTCGCAGTCATGGTCGACGTTTTCCCACAGCAATAATTAACGGAACAGAATGTGCATAAGCTTGCAAACCTGTTGTTATAGTATTAAATGACATTGCGGCTAAAAAAATAACTATATAAACAAAATCTGGCATAAATAAGCATGATAACCTATGAAAACTTTAACGATGACATACAAACAAGAATTATATACAAGAGTAATAGTAAAATATTTTGAACGAAACTGGCTTGATTGTAGAGAGCTTGGAGCCTAATCAACTTATGCCTACCCGAGTTCTAAAAATTTTATCAATGATTTCTTCCTCGAAAGAATGAGCCTCGCATATTTTATGAAAGTAAATCTCTGTAAGAAGATATATTAACTTGGGCCTACACATTTCTTAAAATAAATACTTTTAATATAGACCTATTATTTATTGTAGAGAATGTAATGTATGTACAAGCATAAAAACTCTTTAAAGTTTCACAAAAGACAAATTTACCATCCAGCAACATATATTTCTTCGTATATGCGATGAATTAAACGTAAATAAAATATGATTAAACATAATTCTTAGCCAATGGCTACAAAGCCAGTTACTATACTTTTTCATTAGTTAATGGACGAATCTGTTCATTTCTCCTACAAATATGTTACTTCCAAGTGGAATTTTATTCTTGCTTAGATTGTTTATTCAGCATTATGTGGAAAGTTGAGTTGTTATTGATTTGTTTTCTACGGACACAGGTTTGGAATCCTTAGGTTATACCTTACAACGTGTACCTATGTTTAGACATAAATTTGTTTTAAACATATTAGGACGATTGAACATTAAACCAATAAACAGTTTATCTGATTTACAACCAATTGAAGATTTTATGCTTCCAAAAAAGTAAACTATCCTTCTCGTAATAATGGGCAGTACACATTGGTTTTATGACATGCAATGAAGTTTTAGCATATTCAACATTGAGCAATTTTAGCAATTTTAAAACATTGTATAAATTGTGCAGATTGATATTGGGATATGCTAATGAAACTTGTACATATTTCATAACATTTTTGTATAAATTGTGATTGTTCATTTTGGGATAAGCCAAAGAAATTTGAACCTATTTTAAAGCATTTTTGTATAAATTGTGGACATTTATTTTGGGATATGCTAAAGATATTTACATTTTTTAACATTACTGTATAAATTGTTCACATTGATTTTGGTATAAGTCAATGAAAACTATATATATTTTATAACCTTTTCGATTGATTGCGTATATTTTTTGGGATATGTCAGTAGAACCTACATATAATTTATAGCATGGATTTATACATTTTTGACAGTAATTTTTGCATAAGCCAATTAAAGTTTTACATATTTTAGATAACATTTGTGTAAATTGTGTAGATTGGTTTTGAAAAACGGCAAGGTTGATGGGTTTGTGATTGTATTTTTTTTACATCTGATTTATATGTAGACTTACATAAACAATAATTAAAACATAATAAATGATATTCTACTGACATTCTATTACTAGTGTAAACATTATGGAATAATTGTTAATTCGCTTTAATCTCAATCGCAACACGAGGCTCTGATAAGTGATTACATTCCCATTTGCTCGTGCTTTGCGTCATTAATCATCAATAGACAGTAAAGCAATTTTTTCCAAACATAAACAATTCATTAAATTTTATCAAATCAGTCTGCAGGATGGTGAACCTTCCCGGGTTAAATTTATTACCTAATTATCTTTAGATCTATGGGAGTTGATTGATTAACTATAAAGTGTTAGGAGACATACCAATGTTTATATCTTAAATTGAAACTAGATAGGTTCGAATATTTTTTTAACTTGCATAAACATAAGCGAATCCTAGAGAGTTGAGAAAAAAACAGGGATATTTGTGTTTTAGTCTTTACATCTTAATATTGATTGCTTATATAATTGCCTCTGCCACAACTTTATTCATCTCTGCTCACAGAATAAACTGTCTCGCTGCTTTTGTTCTTCGGAGAACATTAAATTTTTTATCATAAAAATAATTATATTTCACGAAAATAATGATTATAGTAAATAAAATGAATACAATAAAATAACCTCATTTTACTTTATTATAAAAAAAAAAAATTTCAAAATACAACCTTATCAATGAGATCTGAGTGCTAATATTTACGTTATGTTCTTAATAAACTCATTTTTTTTCGGGTGAGAATATTGGTAAGCATTTGATTACATTCTCCTGCCTTTCCTTATATCAAAACATTATTCTTTGTTTACGCGTTTCGGATTAATTAACCTAATTATCAAAACCTAAACCGCACTCAGCAGTTAATCAAAACTAAGGGAGTATAGTTTAAGGTTTTAATAATGCGAAGTTTAAAGGTTATCCGAAAGACTTAAAGGTTATCCGAAAGACTTAAAGATTATCCGAAACGAGTCAAAGAACAATAATGTATTGATGGTAATAGAGGCAGAAGAATGTATTGAAATGGACATTCTGTTAATAGTTTCGGAATAGTTACTTATATTCGCTAACGTCAACTTTCAGAATAACCTACTTTGCCATGAGTGCATTTAATGTAAATAATTCATTTCTGTGTCCGATTATTTGTCCAATGGACGCGTTCATTAAACTACAGTATCCTCGCAAACACGTATTTTACCCCAAATGTCTTTATTGTTTCATTTACGTTTTGCAGTAAGAAATTAAAATCCATAAGGAAGTTTGTGGTTTTATTCTTCGCGTCAAAAGGTCTACCAAACCTATTTTACAGATGAGTTTCAGTTGTAATTGGACTGAAATGTATAATTTTTGAAACTCATAAGACAATACTTGAAATTCCAAAACATTCCGTTTTCTCAATTTTATTTAATAATGAAACATCAATTTGAGTCCTTAACAGCGTTATAAATATTATAAATAATTATACAGTCTTTTTTAACTAATCTTCACCCTTAATTCGAAGACTTATGAATTGTAAAATTTGATCATATAGTATAGCTTTATCAACTTGGAATACGCTTCTTAACTGTATCTATTAACTTGAATAATGAATCAATTGCCAGTTTGTAAAGGTCTAACGGGGGAATCAATGAAATTTCATTTATACAACCATAAACTAGCTATGTATCTAATGTTATTGGAGAGATCATATTTAAAATATTAAGATAAAGAAGAATGCATGTTAGAATAAGACATAGTTAACAACATACAAAATGTTTACAGAATTATATATTGAATTGTTGCCATCATTTTTATTTTTACAATTTCAATTCATTCCTAAATACACAATCTTACTTGATGCTTGGAAATAAAAATGTCTTCTTACAATTTCCTGAATAGGGTAATAACATTCCGAGGATTTCATTGCGGACTCTCTCTGTAGAGACGTAACTATCCCCCACTGGTTTCCTGGCTACCCAAGTGGAACCTGGTTATAAACTGACGTATCTATTTTACTCTTATGCAAAAAAAATCTATGGACTCGAGCTATCCAGCAGCAACAAGAATATGCAAAGTACAACCTGTTAATAAATTTTAGCTGGTAAGATTCCTAAGATCAAAGATATCTAGGGAAATCTGTTATTCTTAATAATTTAAAATTATGTTTTATAATTAATACTGGTAAAATATATTTGTTATGTTGAAAAGTAAGTTTGTTTATAGATTCAATAGAGCAAAAGTACAGTTATAACATCTTCTTTGGCCATACCCGTGCATAGAAATCAAAAAAAGCTGAAGATAAACCGGATGACAAATGCTCTTGTCATGCATTGTGGTTATCTTTGCGAAGGGATGGTGATGTCAACGCCTCATCTATTACCATTATTTACTGAAGAAAGAACTCCGTAGGTTTTAAAACACTATCGAAAAGTAAATTTGTTTTTAGTTTCAATAAAACAAAAGATAAACTAAATGTATAATTACAAATAACAATCAAAATATATTTATTAAAATATAATAAAATTTCATAACTGATTATGAAATACCTAAAGGTCTAAAATCTATTCGTCTAACACTATTTTAAATACAATATGTATGTTTCTGTTTGAATTATTTTTAACTTACAAGATATTTCTTTCTCTTTTCTTTCAAGTTAAGAAGTAAAAAACAATATTAAAGTAATGAGTTAGTGAGTGTCTGCGCAAGGGGGCCTAATTATAAACCAATAAACGCTATATATAAGATATGTATGTGAAATGCAATAAACAAGGAAGCATATGATACAAGAAGATAATATATCAGACTATGAGGCCTAGATTATATTTTTAATTTTATTAAATTGTAATTTTACTAGATTCTGATAATTGGCACAGTTATACATGTATAGTGTAAACTTAATTAAAAAATTAAACAAATTACGAATAATTCAAAATTTATAAAAATAAAAATTCTAAATGAACTAATCATAACCACTAAAAGAAGAGAACTAACTGTATGTTGCGTGAAGTCGTTTGCAGGTATAACCTACTCCGTACACAGGTTTACGGAGTATGTCGTGTATCATAACTCATGACGAATCCACCATTTTCTTTCCTAAAGAAAAATTACCTGGTGAGCGTATGGAGTTTTCTAAAACAATGCTGTGGTAAAGCATATAGAATACACTACGTTATTTAAATATCCAAATCATGGAATATTTTGAGACATATATGGTTATAAAACAGAGCATACAGAATAACCTACTTAATATTACTCAATATATTATAATAATAATATCCTAATATTACACTTGGAATTTGTATGCAGTTATATTACAATCCAGATATCATAGTCAAGGCACGTTTCTACAGTACATTAACGTATGCAAGGAACAGGCAGCGAGATTTATTGATGAAGCTCTGAGTCAAAAAGTCTGTTGAGACTTAATACAATAATTGCGTTTATCTTCTCCCTAGAGTGAAACACTGTTCAATCACTTACTTGCAAAACCACAAAATTTTCGTATGTTATGAACATCTTCGAGACATGCACAAGAAGTGCAAATAAGAAATTCCGATATATTAAAACCCATTTGGCATGATAAAGAACGAACGTGTCAAACAGTCTTTAAAAAAGAATCTCAGTAGTATTTTTTTATGATGTTTATTGTTTGTCCTATAATAAAAGTTTAACAACATTACATAAAATTAAAATAAAATTGTTTTACAAAAACAAGATTTTACGGATTAAAAAATTTATATTAGTAAGTGTACTGTTTATTTACTATAAACAAACTATGTAAGGCAATTTTAATTGTTTTTCCAAAACAATACATATTTTACTCTTTCCTCATACTATTTGAAAAATGAAAAATAGAAACACTCTTTTAATTTTATCTAAAGTTTTATATTATTGGATGTATGCCTTATTCATATCCGCAAAATATTTGTTAGTATTTTCTCTATTTAATAGTACTTTAACTGCATAGTAGTTAAGTATATCTTTAATCTATTTTAATATAAAAGAGGCACTAGCATAACCTTATTTTCTCTAACATTTTTGTTTGTCTTATCGCTTCAACAATATTTCCAATGTGTTAAATTAATTATTTTTGATTGAGTTTAAGCGAGACACATCGTATGGTTGTTATATTGTTGACGTAATCTTTAAAGGGTTACGGCGATTATTTGTTACATTTACTATTACTAAAGTCATGAAAATATCTATGATATTGGGTTCCATTACCCAGGAATTCCTATAAACATGCAATACATTTGTTTACAATATTAGTGTTCAAACAAAGAGGAAATTTATCAAAATATTTCAACCTTTTTTATATCAATACAATAATAAATTTTATCAGAAATATCTGATACTTTTGTATTTTATAGGTATTTGTAGGTATTTTATAAATGAAACTTCGAAGAGAAATGGCATATTTAATTCCTTTATTTATTTACGGCTCTATAAATAGATGTTTACTAGTTATTTGAATTTATAAGCGCCTTCTTCATAAAATGTATTCTTCAAATATTTAGCTGCTAAGAGAATAGGTTGGGTTTTATATTTGGCAGTGTGTGAAATTATTACTTTTCCCTCCTAAAGTGTATGAAATTAATAAACACTCCTATGCAGGGTAGACGAACATTCTTAGTAACAAATAAAAATACTACAAATCGCTAAATGTGCATTAATACATTTATTATACTCAACTAACTATAGAAGGCTGAGGATAGTCTATAACATGTAACACTCATTCAATTCTTACTGATACAAAGCGACGTAGGGGAGTGATATAGCTACGTTCTTCCTATTGTAAAAATACAATTTACAATGATCTCCCTTATTACATTTTAGATAAACAAACCAACATGGGCCGAGGACCATGTTACATACTAACCATTCTGCATACTTGAAATATAAAATTTCAATTTTATATTTAAATTTAAAAGATTTCAATGAATTATTTTGTGACGTGATCTTTAAAGAAAAGGGTTACCTTCGAAAAGCTGGATTCTTTGGAGCGACGTCAGTATCGATCAAACAAAATCTCCTCAGTCAACAAATAGCTATCCTTGCCTTCCTTAGTTACCAGGCTTTCTTTGCATAGTACCTTTTGTACTTAGCTTGGGGTTTATTTTAAAAAAGTTTGGAAAAATCCGGTTTGTGGCAATAATCTGTTTACAAACGGGAACTGCAGCCCGCTGCTCTCGTGTGGAAACTATTAAATTAGGAACTACTTTACATCGTTTAATTATTTCGGCATTTTGGCGATAATACAAAAAAAAAAAACTTGCAATATTTAACTCCTTACTATGCATATGTATGGAAACGTAACTATATACCTTTACTCTTGCAAACGTGTTCTTATACAGAGGTAACTCTACAATTTTATTACGTGTAATGTTTGCAGATAAATAGTACTAAAATTTCTGGTAAATGTAATATATCACGGACCAAACATGTTAGATAAATTCTATATCCAGCTATCAAAGAAGTCACGTTTTTCACAAAATTTATTTTTGAGTTAATTTGTATTAAAATTATTTCTAAACTGGAAATGTACAGTTCCTACTATTTCAATTTAAAAAAAAAAACAGGAAGGACATTTCATACCCAACCAACATACCTTCGGCTATTCGTCCTTTTGCCCATGGACTTGGATTGCCTATTCCTTCTCCGGATACCCTGGACAATATTTTAGCCCGAATACCACATGGTAGCAACGATAGTGATGGCAACTACGATCCAGGTACCAATGGCCCTGAAACGTTCTATCAATCAGACTTGAACGACTTAGTACGAGAACTGGGCACCCCAAAGGATTCAGATGAAATGTTAGGATCTAGACGTAAAGAGCGACATATTTTAGTCTCCGGTGCTTCATTTACACGGTACCAATTAAGAGAAAAGGAATATGTCCTTTTTATACATAAGTGGGTGACCTAGTTTTCTGCAACAATGTACCTGGAATCATGGAAATGTTCAAAATCACGTATGAACCAGAGGAATGGAGACTTTCCATCTATTCGTCAAAAACGAATTTAAAAGCTGTATTTATTCACAATGGTAACCAATATGCTTCTGTGCCAGTTGGACACTCAGTCCATTTGAAAGAGTGCTACGACAATCTTGAGTTTGTTTTTCAAACATGAAGTTCAGCTACTCTGACCATAAATAGAACATTTGGGTGGATTTGGTCAACAAAGTGGTTACACAAAGTTTCCATGTTTCCCCAGTGAATGGAACAGCCGTGGTAGGAAACAACACTATGTCAGAAAGGATCTTATGCCTTTAGAAAAATGTTGAAAGAAAAAGTTTAGTAGATCCTAAAACTATTTTACTTCCACCACTTCATATAAAATTGAGGCTAATGAAACAGTTTGTAAAAGCATTACACTCAGAATGAGAGTGTTTCAAGTACCTCTGTGAACAGTTTCCTGGACTATCCGATGCTGGAAAAGGGAGACTTTGTTGGACGTGACATAAGAAAAAAGCGTGACATTACAAAATGAAAGCAGGGTCACTAAAATGGAAATAGAAAAAAAATGCTTCGAATTTATTTAACCTTGTTCTAACAGGCTTTCTTGGAAACAAAAACGAGTTACAAAACTATGCTGAGTTGTTACAAAACTACAAAATGTTGGCCTGCGACATAAGTGTCAAAGGTCATTTCCTTCACTTACATCTGGACTACTTTCCAAAGAATCTTGGGGCTTAAGTGATGAACAAGGAAAACGTATCTATCAAGATATAAAAGAAATGGAGCGGAAATATCAAGGTCGATGGAATATCAACATAACGGTAAACTACTGTTGAATGTTAAAACGAAAAAAAATAAGAAGAACACAGCCGAAAAAGTACCAAAAGAAGCATTGATGAAAAACGAAAACTTCTTACAATGACTTACCTTTGCTACACCTTTGTATCACTACTATACTTTTTTTTGCTAGGTAATGTTGTTTATTATTTTTTTACTTCTATTACTATTATATATAAAATCAGAAAATTTACGTTATCTTATACTTTTACCAAATACTTTAACTCTATTTTGTAGGCGAACCTTACGTGATAGAAAACAACAATTGCTATTTTTGAAATCAGCGCAAAAAACTACATAAAGATCAGTCAACATAATAAAAACCATTTTATTAAAAGTTTTTCTGCAGACCTGTGTTATTATTGTATTTAATTTAAATACTAAGGAATCATTTTGTAAATATCATTGCCTGACAGAATATGCCCCTCTAGTAATATTTAGTAAATAAACATTTGTCCATTCACAGAATTTTCCATTATTCTAAAACAAGGCCTTAGTTATAAAATAATTGTAGAGCAATATAAATTATTCATGGTAATATATCGTTTCTTTGTCCTTATGTTTATCGATATAATCGCAAATAAATAGTGTGTCACACAATATCTCTATATCGTAACATCCATAAAGACTACATTTCGATAATTAGCAGTTATGTAACAACTGTCTATATTCTGACACAATTCTTGGTAACGCTATTGTTATAAACGTCATTATTTTATTCCCGTACCAAATCTGTTTCTTCCAGTTATTCCATGGATCATACAAACCAAAAATGTCCTTATATAACCGAAGAGTATATAACTGGAAATCTATGATACAGGATTTTCCCCAATTAGTTTTCCGAGGAATGGGATAACTCTTGTTCGTCCTATAAAGGCTTATTTACAACACTAAATAAAACTTGCAACTGCAAAACCCTCTAAAATATCACTTGACATCGAAAATATAGGAAACTGTTGTATTCGATATTTTCATACAACGACGTTGCAGAATGAACCTCGAGAACATGAATCCCCTACGTCACTCCTCGATCAGTCGTTTACGAAAAATCTCAAACAATTCTTTAGTCAATTTGTCTATATGTGTCGAGCTTTGTTCGTACTTAATTATGAGTTATTTTGAATTAGAGAATAATAGGTAAATTAAAAGACACATTTACGTAAACAATAAGAAACCTTATTGGCTATAAACAAAGATGACTTTCAATTCAATAATTTCAAGAACTATTAGCGTAAACGCCTGCAGAATGGGAATACGATAAGGCACTACGATGTTCCTTAGTTGAATGTTGCGTAAACCATGATTATTGATTTAAACCACAAAAAAAACAATATTTAAAAAAGGTCTAAAATTAAATGATCACTAAACCCATTGAAGGAATAGTTTAACGTCGATTACTAACCAACGTGAGGCGTTCATCTTTATTTTAATGCATAGGGTTGTCTCTGATACTGTTGCAAGTCATGTTTCAACGAAACACTATGTTGAAGCTACCATATGGTGCAGAGGATACTAAGAGTGATTTTAATTAATGCTTTTACCCGTCCAACGATAATATTTGTATGCGCTTTATGACATTAAAGAAGATGGAATAGTTTACTAGTGTACTAGCTTTACTTGGATAGGGTTTAACCAGATTCTCTTGCAAAACCAGAAACCGTTACACACGACTTGTTTTTAACATTCAGATTTGTTACTAATCGTATCTTAATATATGGAAAAGGTCTTAGTAATACATTTCCTGTCACTAAATGTATCTCTACCAGTGACCTAATCGTATTCTTGACACCCCTTGACGAAACAACCAATTCTGAAAGTTTATTTTTTTTCTTAAAATTCCAATAAACCTCATACCACTATCCAATATTCCTATAAATTATAAACATATTCCTTCAATAAATCTCTTGACTCCAAACTTTAACCATAATACAATTTGCCTTCAGTAATGATAAGGGCAATCATATTGCCTGTTGTTATATTTACGCTTTACGCTCACTTAGCCTTAACGTTTCCAGCTAAGCTTTGAAGTAGGTATAGCGGCCATTATTTTTGTCAGGATATTACATCGGCTCAGCATGCTTCCTGTGGTGAATAACCTGAGCTATTCAAAACGTATGGAAGACACGAATAATATCTTTAAGACCAATTTTTGTGCTCTGATAATTTTAAACACCTTTCCTAAAACAGCATTGCGGAGTAAAAAAAAGTATAAACCTCTACAAGCCAAAGCTTTTTGAATAGAGAAAATAAGTTAATTGTTTTTTATGTCAGTCAAAGAACTACCAACAGAAGTCTAACACCAAATAATTTGTTTTACGAAACAAAATATTCAATATAATTGATTCGCCAAGATTATAACTAAATAAATATTTAATTTGTTCAACTTCCTGCTAGGTTACTAACATAGTTTGTAATATTTTACGAGAAAACGATAAATTTAAGCAATACGGAAAACATGAAAACCTTTTTTATTTTAATAACAACCATTTATGTATTAAAACTGATTAAGGAAGTATAATAATGGAAGCAGTTTTTCGTCATTATTCTCGTGCATTGAAAGTTTTATCCATTCTTAGTTTGTTAGCTTATCTGAGTTCTGATAAAACATCTGGTTGGTCTCTTCGTGATGGTTTGCATTTTCTGGAAAATCAAACCCATATTTAGCGTGATTTATAGAATCGAAAATATTTGTAAAATATGACCTAAGAGAAAAATGACTCACATCTCCCGACACAGGTTTCCTATATAAAAATATGGTACTAGTAACGTTATGGCAATAAACATATTTTACAAGTGAGAGAAAATATGAAATAATATTTCATGCAAAGATAAACGTGCTCCAAACAGGAACAAGTTAATTTATTCGCAGTCCTACGTGTTGCCATGTTTGGGATTAACTAGGGAGTAGGACCCTATTAATTCTAATGTGTTTAATTACAGAAACATAGAAGGATAAATGTCGTTCCAGAGTTATACCCTTCTCTATTTCTAGGAATTACAAACGGTTTGAGTAGAATTTGCTTTTTAGGCAACTATTTTTACGTAACTTTAATTAATCGATTTTATAAATTGTCTACTTTTAGAGTATTTACTTAAATACAAATACACTTACATCAAAGAATATAGTATGCTCCAAACAAATTATTGCTGGTATTGTTTTACACCTAACGAAGTAAATCTTTTCGAATTATTTACCATTATTATTAAATAAAAAAAATTTTTTCATAATAAGAGACACTCACTATCTTATCGCTTCGTAAGCAGCTTCTATTATATGTTGTCAAATAAAACCTCCTACAAATTTATAACTGTTGGAGTTTATCATTTAGGAACGGTATCCTTGGAGTAATAATCCATATATTTATACATACATACATAAAGCCATTCGTATATTAAATACGTAAATTCACATATGTATTTTTATTAAAAAACAGTTGAAGAGCGAATGAAAAACGCAAACAGCTCCTTTCCTAAAATTAGAGAAATGGTCGGAGCTTCATTGTTGGTTTCCCTTCGTCAATGCTAGATGATATCCAAGCCAATCATCAGAACTGAGATTTTATGCACTGCAAAATGAACGGATGTACTCTGGATATTAACTATTCAATATATGTATAATATATATATATATATATATATATATATATATATATATATATATTAAAAATGGTGATATGTTTTCTTGTAATATAGTTAATAAATTAGAAATATTTCAAAAACATGAATACTTTTAATGCATATATTATTCAAAGCTTTTCACCGATAAAACATATCTTCATCTGAAAAAAAATCATCATCTGTTAGATAAATTTGTAAAAATATTTTGTTAGATAATTAATTTCCTGAGGATGCTGATACTGTTTTCTCGGCCAAAAGCTTTGAATAATATATGCATTAAAAGTAATCTTGTTTTTGAAATATTTTTAATTTATTTTATATATGTATATAACGTATTGTAAATGATAATTTATAATTGCTTTAACTAATATTACAACTTAAGCCATATTTGTGCTGCATTAATAACAATACTTCTTAATAATTTTAAGCAGAAACTTAGTTCTACACCTATAGCGTCCTAGTATTAAGATACCAATATGTATTTTTCTTTACTGAAAGATATATATCCTTAAACGAGAAACAAGACAAGCTCTTCGTTTGTTTGTTTGAAGTAATCATTTTACAAATCACAGCGGTGACGACAAAGAGACTAGACGGCAGGAGACGAAACTTTCCCGACGCCCTCGCTTATGTCAACTAATACAGAGCGCAATGCTTGTGTCTCAGGAGAATCTATTTCTGCTTATAATAATAGTTTAAATGTAGTGAGTACAAGTCTTTAATTTTGTTTTATTCCTATAAATGAACTTTTAAAACATAACTCATAAATCTCCACACAAACATTGAACAAGAAAGTTTTCTCTTTTTTTAAACCACATTTATTCATCATGTAACTGAATACATGTTGTATATGCATTTTTCGTCAATATGTATTTGAAGAATGTTGACAGTGTAGCCAGTGGCTTGTATTTTCTGTTAACTGCAAGTCATGTTTTTTTTTAGATTAAAAGTGAAGATTTCATTAAATATTTTGCCATAAACCTTTATCGATTTCAAATCTATAAAAAGTTACTTAAGATTAGATCATGTTAGGTTAGGTTAGGTTAGAAGTATTCTATACTATATCTTAAACGGATCAATACAGACGACATTTTGCTAAACCAGTTTTCAGTCTATAAAGGAGAATATTTCTTATATTAATATTATAAATTTATTTATATGCTGGAAATTTATTTGTATTTTACAATAGACGTTAGCAAATTCATGTTTCCCACCCGGAAAAGAATCCCTTTACAGTTTATTGTAAGTTGTGCCCCACCTTTGGGAGGGTTACGCTATCACCCCGGCATGTGACAAAATTCTTAGCAAAATTAATTATCTTACAAATTATAATAGTAACAGTAACACCTTACCTTAGAAATTCTGATTGGTTCACCAGAGCCGGACCTATCAGAGATATTACATCGGTTTAGCTAAAACACACTCTATATATACTGAAGTAAAGGTCTGAGTAATTGCATATCCTATTTTTACAATAAAAGTGCACACCTAAGGTTTAATAATATAATATGTCTCTCAGATTTAGGTTGAAACTATATTACGGTACAATTGATTTGGGTTAATATACATTCACAAACATATATGTATATTTCAAATTATTATATAATAAAATCATTAACCGGGTCAGTTCGAAAGTGGATGGTCTGTACCACCTTCTCTATACTAGAATCTTGGATCCAATTCGACAGGTAAAACAAAGAAAGTTAGATATATAAATCTTAGTAAAAGGCTCCTTAGTAAAGTTCTAAGGTGAACTTTATATCTATTACTTATAAATAGACTTAATTAATAGACATTAAAGAGTGCTGAAACAAGTAGAGTTTTACTGGATCATATAAAGTTGTCTGGTTCATAACTAGGTCCAAGTCCTTGGTTTTACTCTACCTGTTTCGGTCCCTATCTTGCATTTTACTCTGTCCATATCTTGAACTCAGATTTACTGTTGGACACAATAGCAGCTCTAATGGTTATCATTGCTTTAAATCCTGATAATATTGTGTCTACCGAAAAAAAAGGTATACAAGCTAAGTATAGAAAACTTTGCAGGTAATAAACATCAAGATATTCAAATAACAAAATGTCAAATATAGAATGAAAAAACCTACATTTTGATATTGTTTCACTACCAATAACAATAAAATTAGAACTTCAGCAAAATTGGTAAACATTTTTAAAAAAATTCTAAATTATTCAACAATTAACAATAGCAATATATGTATAGTTTATCAAAAATGTCAAACATATAAAGTAAATAATGAAATAATCTTAGAATATCAGAGAAGGACGAAATACAAAATAGTTAGGAAACTTATAAATTTAACGTTTTGTACATCAAAAAACCAAACTCACACCTAACAGCAATTAATCCCTATTTAGCTCCTCGCACAGGTTGAGTAGAGTCGTTACCAAGGTGGGTGATTATCTACCAATCGATATCCTGAAATGTCGTTTCATTAACACAGCCTCCCGCTACGTATTATCTCACTCCAGATTTCACCCTTCGCCTTGCCGATGTCTTAGTGTTGCGATTGAATTAAGCTCGCTAAGGAACGCGTGATTGTATCAAATTAAGTTCCTTCCGTTGCTTTCACAAAAATAATTGCCTTGAAATCAACGATATTAAACATATATGTAGATAAGTAAATATCATGATTGAAATAAGTATCAAATTTTAATTTTGGTAACTTACACATTGTTAAGTTTCATATTTGAATATTTTTAAGAAATAAATTTGAAAACACAGAAAATATTTACATAACTTTTTTATTACCAAAAACTAAAAGTACCTTCGTAAAGGGATTTATGAGCAAATAAGAGGCCTAGATATATACTGATTATCCCTCGGGTAGGCGCGCTGGCTACAGGTGTCTCCTAAACGCATCTCCTAAAACTAGTGGAGGGTAGCCTACTTCATTAGCTGCTGTATCTAACCACCTCTCCCGTCTCTTGCCCTATCCAACCATCTCTCCCATCTCTTGCACCATCCCGCCACCTCTCCCGCCTCTTGCACCATCCACCCACCTCTCCCGTCTCTTGCACCATCCAGCCAACTCTCCGATCTCTAGCACCTTCCATCTCTTGGGAAGTACTTCTAGCACCTATCCCATCTCTTGCACCATCTAGTCACCTCTCCCTTCTCTCACCCCATCGATCCACCTTTCCCATCTTTTGTTCCATCCAGCCACCTCTCCGCATCCCAGAGAGCCTGAGTGTTTGTAACTCCATCTCAAGGAGTATTACACACATTACTAGTGAGTACACTCAAAGTGTGATATATTGTAAGCGGGCCAGTAGAAACCTGATCAGATCTTATAAAGGGGTTTATCCTGGAAAGAGAAGGAAACTGAAGCAGAAGAGTGTAAGTGATTAATAGGTCCACGATATTTTAAAGTAACAAATTTACCTTTAAGCCACAGGTTAGTTGTCTGTGGCAATATGCAATATCACGTGCACAATCTAAGTTATTATAGGTAAATAGATTGTCTTCAGGGTCACTATATTGAGGCTGTTGACGTATTTGTCTGTAATATCAGTAAATATATAATTATTGGGATATGAAGGTCATACGCAAAATCTACTTGAATTACATGGTATTATGTGTATTATATGAGAGTTTCTGGATATTTAAAGAATTAGAAGAAATCAGGGGTTTAGTAACATTTCAAGTTCCACTTGTAAGTTGTTGATTTTTTCAGAAAAAAATAACAAAACAAATTCCATAAAATAAAAACTAAAACTGTAATTTACAACTCCCTTTTTAAGCTAAAAGGAAATGTCTGTAATTATGCTCCGTGACCTCCCTTCTTCCCCCTCCAAGAAATGATCATTAGGCCTCCTGGACCGGTGAACAGTCTTGCAAAAACCTAATCTCCTCTTCAATTTTGTACGTTAATGAGTGTATTCTTAGAAATACACAAAAATGTACTTATTTAAGAAAAACGTTAACATTATTCCTGTGTATTTCAACTGTGTACTATTTTATATTTCTTAATCATTCTCTACCATTAGGTAACTGTAACATTTAGTAGAAAAACTGTTTCGGAAATATATATGATATCAATTTGTTAAAATAAAATTTACTGGTTCCAGTTAAATATGTACTCAAACATATATATGTATATTGCGGTAGTTTCAAGACTGAACGAAGTTTAAAATCCATGGATAGATCCCATAAATAAAGGACTTGTCCCAACTATCATGAAAGACGTTTTCTGTTATATTCTCCATCAAATTTCTTGTGCTCCAATCAACAGAACAATTTCTACTTTAAACAAAAAATGTAACTTATAACGATTGCTAAATAAAATTAAGTAATTTTTCGCGTCATAATTTTGAAACACTCACCATGCATCGTCAAAGAGGAGTTCGATGATCCTAGCAACGTTTCCAGAAGGGCTACGTCTTCCAATCATGATAGCAGCTATCCCCAAAATATTCCTAATGGGAGTAAAGGATAATATACAGAATGTTACAGTCATCAAGTGAGTTATCCAAAGCTAGCACAAAAATGGAAAATAGTTCCAGAAGAAAGAATTAGGGTCTTTGTAAATGAAAACACAAAAGAAAAACAAGAAAATACAGAGATTATAAGCAAAATAGGTAGGTAGGAGAGTGAGGTCGGTCCAGTTGCAACACACACACACACACACACACACACACACACACACACACACACACACAAACACACACACAAACACACACACACACACACACACATATATATATATATATATATATATATATATATATATTTATATACCAAGGCATGTTAATCTTTTTGTATAACTAGACTTCGTTTTGAAATCACCTGAATTCAGTGTAAATAGCAGAAAAGCATTCAATCTGACAATCCGTTTCGTGTTACTGATAGATAAATATATAATACAAAACACTGCTTTATAATCAAGGTACAATAATGTGTTTCTGCCTTTTGTAAGATGGATATAGATCAAACTTTCTTTGTGCGGATCTACTTTCAAGTACGTTCTTTTGGCAAGAGATGAACAAAATCTATTCTCAAAAAAAGATTAAATCCTTGTGTTGTCAAAAGAATATTGTTTACGTTAATGTATATTTGTTTTTTAATAATTACTCCTACTGTACCTTCCAAATTTTGGCAACTAATATCGGTTTCACCTAGTAATATCTATAATCTATAGATTTAAAGACACACACACACACATTTTTTATATAAATAAATATCTATCTATCTATATATATATACATATTGTAACACTCTTTTATTCTATATGTGTTAGTTGTTGAATTTTGCAGTCACATGATACATAATCAAGAGTTAACCTGCAATGTTAAGGGCATTCTAAAATTGAATTTTATACGTGGTGCTTTCAATAAAATAAACTTTTTTTTTGAAAAGAGTATAAAATAATATATATATATATATATATATATATATATATATATATATTGATAATGATTTCACATATACAGAAAATATAACTAAAGCAATCACAGAATCTTTATTCTCGTTCTTAAAATGTTTAACCTGTTAAAATTTTGAATAAACATTACTGTTAAAGAATTCGTGATATAGATGTGAGATGTACACAAGAAAGATAGTAGCATTAATTGAATGTATTACAAAATAGATTCTAACAATCGGTGTTGAAAATTTCTTTAATTACATTATGTGGATTTATCTATCACATGCTGCTCAAATTCCAAAACGTTTTTTACCGGCCTAAACTTCATCTAGACAAATAGATTCGGACATCAAAAATTGTACCGATAGTTAGTCACTTATCCGAATAAACGTTTGTCCGGAAGGTGACTCCTGGATTCCGCTTGCCAATGTTCCGTTTGCATTGGGCTATGCGTAGCATGGTGAGACGTTAGTAATTAAATGATTTAAAACCTGAACATTAGGAACAATTTCTTGTGAACTCATTTTAGAATTTAAAATAATGAGCAACTTTAAAATTAAAAAAATTGTTGTTACTCTAAACAAAAACAAATAGTAATTAAGGTAAATAAAATAAAATGCCACCAGTCACTAACTAAAAACAATACTTTGGAAAGATAGGTCATCAAATATAGCCGATAAGATGTAAGCAGCATGTGAATCTACTGTTGTGAAGGAATCCCTAGCTAGTGTAAGAGAACGATGAGGTTCGACCAAGCTTACTCAAACTCTACTTAAATACAAATAGATAATTTAAAAAACAATATTTGTGGTAAATTTAAATTTTAAAGCATACGAAGAAGGTTTAAAGAATGGGCATAGGAGCTAATTATATAACACAAGCCATAAAACAGTAACCTCATGACTATAGATGAAATAAATTTTATATTGTTGATTAAAATAACTTTAAACCTAAGATTAAACACTTTATTTTCTGTTGTTTTATCATTGTAATTAGGGTATCTAGCAGGACGTCGAGTTCTATCATAGTGCACGTAATGTATTAGTTTCAATAACATTTAACTAAATAACAAATGGGTGACTTTTTCTCAAGTCCAGACATTCTGATAACCTATCGCTAAAATAATGATTTGGTGCTCTACAAATATATTTCATATTAATTATTGTTAATCCAGGTGGATAGTTAACCAACATAAAAATAAAAAAACCTTCATACTATATTTAATTATTGTTTTTAATATAATTTATTCCTTAACATATTTATTGTTTATTGTTAGTGTTGGCCTATGAAACGTGAACTAATTATTGTTATGTATTATGTTATTATTAAATGAAAATGGCCACTACCACGAATAGCAATTATTGAAAACAATTAATTTGAGCAGTCATTAAACTCAATTTGCTTTCAATATGGCAGTTGTTGTTGTAAGGTACAGGCCTTTAAATTTCCATTGATTACAAAAAAAAAACATTCCCGATTACTTCTCTAAATACGCTTGACTGTGTGTGTGTGTTTGTGTGGGTGCTTGCGTCTCTTGTGTGCGTGTGTGAGTGCGCGCGTTTAATGCAGGCGTATATATGTTTGGATGCACGCTGAGTACCTTTTTTCCAAGAATGCGAAATGAAACATTTTATTTGAACATATATTTACTTAAAGTATACACTACAGTCATTACATAATTATTTAGATATCATTTTAGTTTACGTCTAAGTGTATGACGCCATTGCACCAGGATTTCGTATCCTCACTTGTGTTTTTCAATAGTATCTAGTTGCAATGAAACGTATCGTAGTTACATCACATATACCTGACTTTATAGGTTCCTAGACATTAAATTTCTCAGAAGTCTAGCCTTCGAGAAACATCGTTTACTGTGTTTGAAAAAAATGAAAAAAAAGAATATGTTAGTAAATAAATTTCATATTTTGTTGTAAAATAGCGTGTTATGTTATGGTGTATATTGTTAATTACAATAAATATATGATTATTTAGATGTTTATAGCTATTACAAGTCCTTAAGAATGTGTATGATGTAGCTTAATACATTCTTATTATCAAACCAAATTTTTATTTTTGATAAGGTTTTCTTATTTAAGAAAATTTTGGCTACTATAAAAATAATCACAATACACAAATATTTAATCTCTATACCATAAAATCTCTATACATTGTGCAATAATGTATTCCATAAATAGAAAACCATTTTCTCGACTTAAAATACTATGAAAAATGTATTACAATAATTCCAAACTTTTACAACTCTTCTACGTTTTATAGATATATTAATCAACTGATTTGAGAAATATTATGCATTCCTTAGGATTGTTACCTTTGCATGTGACACGTTTCGAATGGCATCCATATGTCGGAAATATCCTTGTGAGTAAGTATTACAAACTATGTACATTTGTAAATTGAGTATAGACCATGTATTATTAATTAAATTTTCACTAATACATATGTTTTTATTTCATGTAACCGAATGGGTTTAGCGAGATTCTTAAGTAACCTTTAAATACATTTCATGTTTGTTTGTATGTTTATGACGAGAGTGTTTTGTTTTAGTATTACTTTATAAATAAAACCATAAAGTAGCATTTACAACTTTGAAAAACGTACTTACCTAAAAGACAAGACCTACAATTCCTTAACATATCGTAGTTTAATTAGTTAAAAAGGTAATTTATCTAGGGTCTTGTTTCAATTCACTATCCAAACTATTATAATGGCTCTCTTACACGTTGACCTTGCATATGATATTAAAGAAATCATTTATGAAAATTTATATCGAACACGTTTCTTTCTATTTGTAGGTTTACCGTGTTGCCAAACTATTACCACCTCAACGTTGATAATAAATACATACAATATATGTATACATTTCCACCTGCAGATTTTATAAACTTTTTATTGTCAAAGGATACGATTAGGGCAGAGCAATAAATACGCTGCCCTGGAACGATCATGGTTCGAGTGTGTAACACTACTGCCTAAATGTGGCTACTAAATGTCACAACGTAAGTTTCTACCCCTTACATGTCATGAGGTTTAAGAAAGGCTGAGGTAAATAAATGAGGAAATAAATAGGATGAGGATGTTACCCTCTGAGACTAGAGCAGGGGAAGAATATTTCTTGGGAGGTTACAGTCTTTAATCTAAAGTAAATTTTTTTCCTAAACACAGAAACAAGCATCATGCGAACAAAATTATGGTAAAACAAAAGGGTAATTTTAATTTGTAAGTCAATTTAAATATATTTCCAATAATAATTTGAATATGCTCATGAAATATCTATAAAGCTGGTTGAAAATAATATAATTATCTAGATTTTATTTTTCATTATCTGCAATTAACGTCGGTTCTTATAAATTCATCCATAAATAAATAAAAATATTTTTGTATAGTAAGAACAAGATGGTTTATTCAGGAATTAAATTAGTTTTACGGGCTTTATTTCAAAGTCGTTTGGTTGAAGCTTTCATATTACAGGTTGTGATTTATGGCGGCAATAACCGTTCCACTTGGTGTGTTTCGGAACAGTGAAATCAAATAACCGAATCCAGTAAATCAATGCTCAGGACGCATTGACTATGTAATGAAGCAAATGGAAGTAACAGTAGCCAAGCAGGATTTCCATGCTAAAATGTGATTCGTATACACTTTGTGTAATTGCCAACCTTATTCCATTCCTTCTAAAGACAGTTGCATTGAAAAAAAAACTATATAAGTAATGAAAATTATATTCTACTGATATAGATATTTAATGAAATACTTGTAAGTAATTAAAAATACAAAAGCTAACATTTTACAAATAATATGGATAACAATCATTACTTAATTACTTAACAAAAACCTTAATTAAAATATGTTAGTCTCGCTTGAATACAGAAAAACTAAACGAAAATATTTTCATTATACCTGTCTTCAGGGGAATAACATATTACCGCGGATATCTACCAGCAGAATTACATTAAGAGATGTGCTGAAGCTATAAACTAGTACGACGTTTCTAGAACAAGTCGACAATCAAGATAGCTAGAGGTATAAACTTCACACGTGTTCTATAAATCTGTAACAAATGACGTCACAAAAAACTATTTTTTATATTCCTTCTAACAATATCTGTTAAAAACTATATTTTTACGAGCGGTTGGGGTTAGTTGTAATACCAAAAAGCTATTACCTAATGACGGTAACATTGACAAATCCTATAAAAACTAAATATGACATAAAATTCGCCTAAGGGAAAGGATTTGGAAGTACACATCATAAAGGCTGGAGTATTACTTAGCATTTGAAGCCATATTTTGTATTATTAAGAGAATCGAAAGTACATAATTCTGTGAGATTGAACCACCGAATCGATAATGTTAGGACTTCAAATCATGCCATAAATCTATGTGTTATCAACGAATATTATTGAGAAATAAATGTGGGAAAACATTTACTTACAATGAAGAAACAGAAAACTGTGGTAATTGTTATCAACTAAAACTTGCTTTTAACGATTTCTTGCAGAGAAAAGTGAGGAAACAGTTCACACTAAATGATTGTATTTTGACGTCAAAATATTTGAACTTTATTTGAGTTATATTATTAACTACCCCGTAGTGATCATGTTTTAGAAGCGTTCAATTATCTGCAAAAGGAAATTATAGTAGTCACTTGTGTGAACATTCATTTATTAGAGAATGGAATAAATAAATAAACAAACAAATGAAGAAATATACACGCATACATATATGCTAATACGTATTCTTTCTAGGTGGAAAATAAGATAAATAGGTAATATCCAGAGTACATCAATTCATTTTGCAGTTCATGAAACGCAGTTCCGTCGTTTGGCTAAAATCTCACCTAGAATTGACGAGGTGAACCCACCAACATTTTAAATGCTTCTTTCGGACTTCAGCTGTTTTTGGGTTAACCTCGTTATTGCTAGATCAGATTATAGCGAAACGTCGGAACTGCTATTTTATGCACTGTAAAATAAACGGATGTAGGCTGCTCCGGATATTAACTACTCATCTCATATGTGTATATATATATATATATATGTGTGTGTGTGTGTGTGTGTGTGTGTGTGTGTGTGTGTGTGTGTGTGTGTGTGTGTGTGTGTGCATGTGTGTGTGTGTGTGTGTGTGTGTGTATTTTTATATTTCTCGTGGATTTCATAGTTATGATTTTCATGTCCTTTAATCTGTTTTTCCAATGGAATACGGTTTTACGTTTGTAAAAGTAAGAAAAAGGAGTCGTTTGTTCCTTTAAGCGAGATGTCCTTATCCTGCGATGATAAACTCCCGCTTCTTCCTGGACACTGAAGGTGAATCAATGCTCATTGCTAACAGTGGTAAAGGACACATAAGGGTACAGAATAACCCAATTGTGTGGTTTTGTTTCTTCAGTTTGTTGGACTCGTGAAAATATAATGTGACGACATGTAAACTTAATATAATACTCGTTGATAGATTTTTTTTTTTTAATTATTCACTCATGAAACAGCGCACAGTGTGAGATAACATGAGATAAGGGCTTTGCATGTACTTTTTTAAACATCCTCGATTCAGTAATTTTACTGTAGCAAACACAGTCAAAATATCGTTTAAATACTTTATCACTCTGCACTATTTGAACTCGGTGTCAATATTAATAGTAAATAAAAACCAAATTATGTACAAACATGTTTATTTAATTCGAAATATAAATAAATAAATAAAAAAAGTTTAATTAGTAGAGATATAAAACAATTGTATTGAAATAAATGGCTATTAATAAATTATGGATCTGATATACGTATAATATATTATCAATTGAATTCTAAAATAAAATGTATTATTTTACCACAATCATAAATTATTTAGAATACTAAACCACGCTTTTACAAAATTAGATAATTAGGAAAACATTACAAAATATACACTTGTTATAGTGTTCAATGACTGGAAATATTGTTTAATAACACTTTTCTACAAACACAATATTCTACAGCACAGCCAGCGGCAGATCTAATAATATAAATTAACCTGGGTACTGCTGCACAGGATTAGATTGTATAGAGTATTACACGGGGGTTGGGATTATCTTGGGAATAAAACGTTTACGTTTATTAACTCGCTCAATACACTTCCTAACGAAATTTTCATATTTTTAATGAAATTATAGTTTCGAATTAGATTTTTAAATTGTGTATTTACAGTGCAAGATTATTTGTTTTCATATCTGCATTTTCAGTTAGCCTCAAGTTTTCCAGAAAAGTAATTAAATTTAAACTCTACCAAAGTCAGTACAACATTGACTTATCCTGATTACTTTTCCTTAGTAATTTAACATTAAGACGTCTTTTCTGGGAGTTATGAGTAGTTTTAAATTTTTCTAAATAAACTGATTTATGGTTGGATATGTTGAACAGCCTGACAATGAATTACCCTTCCAAAAGTTTGTTTATGAATATTTGTCATACAACTAATGAATTTAAAAATACTTGACTCTAAAAACGTATACCATGAACATATTGTAAAAAAATAATAGTTAAGCAATATAATATTAAGATCCCAGTTTTAATGTTATGGTTCATTTTCAACAGAAATAGCCGAGCGTGGATAAGGGTCTAATTGCACTACTTGCGGGTGAATTATTCAGATAAATTATTAAATTTTTAGTTCTGGAAAATCGTTCGAAACAGTAACGTTCCCTTGGTATTCGTTTCGTCCAAAAGTAAAATTGATAATAGGAGATTTTCTTATTTTCTTTCAGTGTAATATGTAAGCATTGGTTGTGTTAAACTCAAAGTTTAGTGAACTGGTTAAGCTGCCGCCCGTCTCACGTTCTAGTTTGAGCTCGGCTCTTAAGTAAGGCTAACTAAGAGGGGATAAGAGTCTATTAGCTCATACTTCGACCAAACCAATGAGATGAGGTATTTGGCGCTGAAGGAAACCCGTTCAGATGATTATGCTGGTCCCGAGTAGTTCTTATAAAACTGTCAAAGCCGTGGTCAATGCCTAGAGCACCTGTTGCAGAGGTGATCATTCCGGAACTTGCATTAAGATTTTCGTGACACCAAGTCCTTCGTGATATTTAATGTAACAGGTTATTCACCAGATTCTGCAGTTACGAGTTTGACGTCAGCTTTTATCTAAAGCTGTAATTTAGATAATTTGAGGTGAGAAAGGGGCTTTGTTAACAGCTTT
Organism: Prosapia bicincta; assembly: GCA_036971475.1. Lineage (NCBI taxonomy): Eukaryota > Metazoa > Arthropoda > Insecta > Hemiptera > Cercopidae > Prosapia > Prosapia bicincta. The sequence continues at coordinate 17,350,023 of JBAIZL010000001.1, read as the reverse complement.
CCTTCGTCCTCTTTACTTATCATGTTCCAAATTCAATTTTTCCAAAGTTCACTGGTTAAACTGTACAATGAGGCCTACTTGTACATTGTTGGACCTTCCTAACTCAAGGCGCAGACATTAGTTCAAGTTGTTCAAGAATTCTATTTACCTTCCCCCATCTCGTGTCTTGTAGTGTGATTTAAACGCAATTACTGTGTGATGTAAATAATTTCATGTCCATACTAGGCCTCAAGGGGACAGACAATTACTTGTCGAAACGGCTCTGATTGATCAAAATAAATATTAATTGACTCACAACGTGTTAGTGTATAGACAAATATTTCAATAAATTATTAATGCCTGTGGAAGTAATACTTAGGACGCGATAACATTGTTTTAAATAAAATTAATATTTTCACTATAAACACAGCTATACCATATGGCAACAAATGTAAATTAAGTTACTTCACCTCTAGCAGTAAAGTACATAAACGGAACGTGAAGTTTGAAGAAAGAGGCTGAGCTGTTTATCCAAACTCTTTACATTTTAATTTCGCTCTCATGACTTCAAAAAGCAAAACGTTTCAAACCCTTGTCAGCGAGATAAATCGATAATAAAATGAACGTGCTATTCATTATGCCGAGCACACTTTCCTGGAAGTGTAGAAGGAGAATACTACCTTCCTACTTGAGGAATTACCTTAGCAACCATCCTCTCATTGAAAAGGATTATTAATCAGAGTAACAAGTTAATTACAGCATACGAATGTAGAAAGAGGTCATTAGTATAGGTTGAACTAAGTTAGAGGTCTGAAATCCCAAAGGAGAGGATATAGAGGGGATTATGAAACAGGTGTGTAGGATTCCTTGCCTGAAATACCTAACTCTCTACCGGAGTCATAAACAAGTTGCACTCTTTGTAGGAAGACAAAAATTAAAGTTATATAAAATTTGGTACGGGATAACAAAATGATCCTATAGTTCTATAAACATGGGAATTTTGCCATCAGTCAATGGGAATCGGCCAGCAGGGCACATAGCAGTTAGACCTGCTCTCAGCTGAGGTGAAAGAAGATTTTTACTCGACACCAAAGTTAATTTTTTTTTTATTTGCTATAATCTAGATAAAACTATTTATAAAACAAATATTATCGTTTTATTACTTATATTTATTATTACTGTTTATTAGGAATATACTGTGGTTGAATTTAATAATAAATACACAAAAACCTCTTAACCACAAACTTTTATTATTTTACCCTTATATACATTTCAATTACAAAGAAACCATCCTCAGAAGGATAACATACAAAGTCTTTCACCTGAGGATGGTTACTTTGTAACTGAAATGTACATAAGGGTAAAATAAAGAAAGTTTGTGGTTAAGGGGTTTTGGTTTATTATATATATTATTTTTGATAAAATTCACTAGTTCAAATTTATTTTACATAATATATAAGGCACACATTTGTATACAATAATTTAAATTATTCATAAAATTACAATTTTGAAATAAACCTGACGGTATTGAGTAAATGCAAAGCAGAAATGCATTCACAAACTATCTTTTCGTAATAGACCAAATTAACGTACAACCTATTTAAAGGGAAGAGTTATTTGTTTTTGCTCAGACGACTATGAGAAGCGATACCGCCCCTATACCGACAACGATATAGCAAAAGAGAAACTAGTCATTTACTTATAACGCCCTTAGTGTTGACACATTTAGTTAAACAAAATTTCCTTCCATCAATTTTCTATACTAAAGGTTTTACTAAGTATTCAAGTAAAAGTTAGTTCAGACGAAGCAACAAAAGTCACACAAGCTCTTTGTTGTGTCCTGACATTAAATGTATGTATGCATAACATTATACATGTTTCCACCCTTTCTAAGGAGAACAATTTATATTCTAGTTTTCCCCTTACGGCAACGAATAAACTATTGTAATAAGAGTATGAGCACAAATTTTACAAATAATACAAATTCACAACATTTAAATAAATAATTATTCCGACATTCCAATCACTTAATACATCCCAAAAGATATAATTCACAAAAATATTTTTAGGTTTGTTTTAACGATTTGATTTTAGTAAAATAATAAAAATAATCTAACGAAATAAATATTTATTTATAAACATTAAAAAATAATAAATAAAATCTAAAACTTTTTATTATTGAAAATTGTCGCTAAAGCTGTAGAAACTATCGTGTTTTAAATTATTTCCTTATTGATTTGAATACAATACAGCTATAACAATATAACAAATATTCAATTATGAACATTAAAATATAATGCCTACAATCTACAACAACTATAAAATAGTTATTAAAGTTTGTTTCCAAAAATATAAACAATATTTCTCCTTTAGATTTTCTTCTAGTTTCTTAAGGCATTAGATCTTATTTATAATACAAATTCCAGGTTTAAGAAACCCGATTTGATTTCCTGAAGAAGGTTTATATTGCTTAGCTAGAGGAATGTATTACGTATTGGATGTAAGGTATGAGGGAGATAGAATGTATATGTCACCCGAAGTGATTTATTACGCTGAGCGTCAGGCGTCGCATACTGTTACAGACCGTGTAATTAAAGCTGCATAATATAATATCACGCCCTGCATCAGCAAGTTATATTTAGCAAAGCAAGACTTTTAGAATACCACTTCTTGCTTTCATTAAAATTCCTACACATTTGGTACGTATACATGATAATTTGTTTCGTAACAGTTGTGTCAATTACGAGATACGTTTATAACAAAATAACACTTACAAATAAATGCTTGATACTGCTATACACCCTTCACGTTTACTGTAATCGCTGCAAGATAATAGACCTACTGCACAAAAGAGAGTTGAGAACGCAGGCATATGAAATATATGAATACATTAAATCAAATGTAACCCAAATGTTCCGATGTAAAATATTTTGAAGCTGTTATACGTTACACCTTCATAGAACATAAGTTAGGTATGGAGTAATCAACTAGTTACTCGACCAAAAAGAGGCGGATATTGTTTACTTCGTCAAGATAACACTTTAAATGGTTGTAAGTTTTAGGATTTAAAACTCTTTTAGATTGGACATAAAAGAAAACGTTTTAGGCTAATTTTAAAAGCTAAAATGGATATATATATATATATATATATATATATATATATATATATATATATATATATATATATATGTATATATACATATATATATATATATATATATATATATATATATATATATATGTATATATACATATATATATATATATATATATATATATATATATATATATATATATATATATATATATATATATATATATATATATATATAGTGAAAAGATACACTACGAAGAAGATGCCCTGATATGTGAATAAATCCATGAATACAAACATTGTGTTTTGCCTAAAGCAAGTTGATTCATAGATTTAATCAGGTATTTCAATACACTAATGCATGCTTGTCACTGGTGATGGCAACGTAGCTGCTGAAAGATGTCCGACGATACTAAAGACTTTGTTCTCAATAAGTTGAATTTTAATGTTTCACATGTATATTATACTATACAGGCAAAAGACACAAAGTAGAATAAAAACCTTATAAAAATCCACTAATCTAAGTTGAGACTTTGGAAATTATGTAACGAAAGTGGTAAATAAAATATGTATAAAAAGTCTTAAATAATTATACTACAAATTATTTGCTACGTATTTTATAATAAATTCTTGTGCTGTGTTAAACTCGTATAGTAATGACAAGTTAAATAAGGCCTAATTTATTTATAACCAGCACAGTAAAGTTATAATTGCATTTGGGAAATTTGTTCAGAAATTAACGAGTTCTACTACACATAACATTCAGCTAATTGTGTCACCTTAAGGAATATTTTTTACATATTTCAAGACTATTTATTCTATTACTACAATATATATATATATATATATATATATATATATATATATATATATATATATATAATACAATATAGCAATAATATGAACCCACACAGGGAGAGTAAAAACTTTAATTTCCCCATTTTCCTTGAGCTTGAATCTACATTAATATTAAAGTGACTATAAATATAAATATAAATATACTTTTAATAAATTAAGTTAAAATATTGTTTTATTAGAAATATTAAACAAATTAAAAAGAAACTGAAAATCAAACAAAAAGAAACAATCCTCTTCCCAGTGTAATAAGTAGCCTTACTTAAAAGAAAACAACAGAGCGTTAGAAGAACATAATGTTACTCATTTCTTATTGGAAAAGCTTGTTGAACAAGCAATTCGTCAAGTCGTAAAATAAGTCAAATATAGTCAGAGACAATGGATCAGGAAACACAAAGAGGAACTAATATTTCCACAAAATATTTCCATAATATTTAACACAAAAGAATCATTAAACAAAGTTGGCATCAATTAACTAGCTTCAGATGTCAACGAAGTCCTACATTGTGTAGTTAGAGAAAGATGATAAATAAAGGCAAGTAGAGGAGTTTGTAGCTATATTCTCATGGGAAAGAAATTGTATACATTACCTCTATAAATACATCTTTCATTTGCAGCCGGGTTACAACTATCACATATTTAGTTAGATTACCTGATTTATCTAAATTTAGCTACTTGAAACAAACTATATTCACATCTAGAAATAGCGCAAGTGTGTGTGACACCAGAATTCGATCCGTGAGACTGATAAACTCATTTTAAACTCCGTAAGTGGTTGGCATTTATATGAGAAAACTATATTTCGTTTCAAACATAATTATAATCGTTTATAAATCGGTAAAAGATATTCAACATATTTTTATTATAAAGTGACCCAATAAATAATTTTATGGGGTTGTTTTATACATTTTTAAGTCTAGTTCCAAACACAATCTTGAAAATTTACCCTTAAAATGGTTTTACAGATAGAGTATAAGGTCAGTTATCCGAGCTCCACCTAATTGAGCTTATGAATGAAAAATAAATACAATATACGCTTTGGCTCGTAGAATAATTAGATAAAAATATGTTTCCTTTGCTTGTACGTAAAATATTCTCCACAGAATAGTTCACCCGCAATACAACACACGTGTTGCAACGCCCCCCCCCCCACCTCACTCTACTTTACTATCGAACGTTAATGGTGTTAAGGAGTTGTTACTTTTTATTAATTTAAATCGAGCCAGCTTATCTCTGTTGCACTCTCGGGCTCATGTAGCCTTAATAGTTCTTAAATTTTGTCTTGTGTACACCTGTTATATGTCACGCCTAAACGCAAGTCACTTCCCGCTGCCTCCTACCTTAAAGTTTGTATGACCCCCCCCCCTCCTAAAATGGTTAACATGTTTTGTTTGGTCTTTAAATAGTCATACTTGTCAGTAAAGTAATCAGCTGGAAAGAAACATTATTAATATGGACACAAAGAATTTTCAAAAAATCTTACCATCCCTAGAAGATCTGCAGGCACAACAAGGGGACGTGCAAAATATGATCATCATTAAGATACCTTTCTTAAACGCTCCTGTGTTCTTTAAACATGATCTGCAGTAGACGTCGTCTCTGGGCTTCAATACAAAAAAACCAACTCATTTTTAGAATAGCTCAATAAATAGGTTCTCAGGAGAGAACTCGTTTGAAGAAACATTAGGTTCTGAATTATATATATTTATTAAATAATGAAATTTAATTAAAACTGTACTTTGATTTTATAATCATTATTTATCAGTTGGAGAAAACTAAAAATTTTATTGGTTGCTCAACACAGGATAAATTTAAATACCATTAAGATTTTATAATGCATTTAACTACTGGTTTTTAAAATAAAAATAAAAATATTTTCAACTAAAATATATTTGACTCTCTATTTGCTATTTCTTTGTTTTTGTTGAAATCACAAATAATCATTTAAATTTTTCTGAAATTTCATAAATTTAATTTATACATTTTATCAATATATATAATTCATTAACTACATTTACGTATTTGAACAAACATTATTTCCTAATTTAACATAATAAACATATTTTTATCCTCAGATTTCAAGATTGAATTGGTAAATTTTACATTTCTTAACAAATAATTTTAAAGTTGGTATAATTCTATAATTCCAGTCTTCCTGAAAATGATTGGCATATGGCCAAAACCACTTCGTGAATTTAATATTTATTATTCATTATTTAAGCATTTTTATTATACAAATTGATTTTACTGAACTTAACATTTATTTAAAATTCAACATAGAGTGAAGTCATTGTTTAATTTTTATTGATAATTTTGAATTTATTATTTTTAACTTACTAAATTTCACATTATTTAATAAAATAGAGAAAATGACTTGCCAAGGATTTCCATGCCGGTCCTAGGAGTCCTCTCGTCTGGAATCCAGGTCCCTGGACATCGAAAGTTGCCATCCCTGGTCAATCGATGGAAATCCTTCTCCATTTTCACGTCAAGAAGGCTGAGCCTGAGGCCCTCGTCTATGGAAGGAATTAGACGGTGGAAACGTGGTTATTTGGTTCCATCCTATATGGTGGTTGTCCTGGGCGCTGACCAACATTATGACCGTTAGTATCTCGTATTAAAATGTTTTCCAGACTGCTTTACAGGTCCCTAAGTGCCTGTATTTATTGCGGCTATGTCACCCTTCCCCGCCCGCTCTAAGCTCGTCGCTATCTCCGTGCTTCTTTTCTTGTATAGGCGGGTTGGACAACGTATTAGCTTTAATCTACATAATTTCGTTATCGTTTTTAGAACACTGAAAAATGTCTTTTATTTTAAAATGGCTGTAACGTTTTTGTTATTTAAGTTTTTTAAATTCAGTTTTCACTTTTGTTCATTTTGGATTTTGCTGGTCATTTCAAAATGTCAGTGATAGTTCTACGTGGCCTAGTTCTCAAGTTAGCAATTTTCGGTACTTGGAAAATTTTCACTGCACTCCCGTTTGTCAAATGTAGTTAGTTATTACAGTTTTATTTTATTTTAATATTTAATTTGTCTTAATAATACTTATTTAAGATTTTACTGACTTCTTCACACTTCACAACCTTTCATTTTACTATTAATTAAAACCTTATTATTTAATTATTAAATCTGTTATTTATATTTTTGAAATTATAAATTTCTTATATTGAACGCTGATTTAGACCGTTTCAACTTGTGTGTGTGTGTGTGTGTGTGTGTGCGTGTGGTCTACCTACCCAGTGTCGCTAGGTCGTTATTTTACAGTTACCTCTAGACATCCGAGGTAAAATTTGAAACAATCAGATCTGACACGAGCCAGAACCTCTGCGGTTGCTTGCATATTTTTCCACAGAACTAGTCACTTTATTTGAAAAACCTAACTTGTTGATATTTATCTCTTTAAGTCACTATAACTAGGGCAATATTTTTCTTTTAGGCACCACACAGCCTAATTACCATATTGTAGGATTGATTAGGATATTTGTTTAGTGAAAAATAAAATTAACTCTTAGTCGTGAGTTTGTGAAACCCATTGATTTTTATTTTTATAAAATTTTAACTAATACAGGAATTTTACTTCTTATTTAATTAAATATTAAAAACACGTTTTTAAAATTCAACATTTATATTTAAAATTCTCAAATTTATGAAAATATTTACTAATAATATAACATTAATTATTTTCTAATTTTTAATAAATTTAACAAATCAATAACTCAACCTGTAACTTATCATAAACCTAATATATAATAAGCTCCAAAGATATGCATTATTAAATAAAAAATTGTTTTAATTACCTTCTTTTTACTAATGTGGTGCTGTTTAACATTACTATACGCGTTCAATTTTTATTTTTTTTGGTTATTCCGATATTTTATTTCAAATTTATAATTGAATCTTTCATTTAATTTCCCAAATTTTAATTTAGTTAGTATAAAAAAAGATTTCTCTTATTTACATTTATAGTTTACAATTATTTAATAAAACCTTTTCAAACATTCCCAAATTATTTAATTTTGTGTTATTGCCAACCGTTTTTCTTTTGCTTGAAATGAAACCAAAAAGCAGACAGCAATGTCACTCATTATTTACGTTCCTGTTAGATAAAACCTATTATTTTAATTTTTAGGAAGTTCTACCCTTTTTACACTTCTTTATAAAATTTTAATATAAACTAATCACTTTCTGGACAACAAAAGTTGCAGAAAAAAAAGGAAATGCGAATGAAGCAGCAATATGAATTAGTTTTTAGACTCTGTATATATAAAGGTTGCCAAATATTACAGCCTATAGAACGTCAGGAACAAGAAGCTTGCATCAATCAATGTCTGGTACAGATGAGGTGAAAGCACACCACTCCACTCGTAAGATAACGAGACTAATACACAACACAATACCGTTGTCATCAAATTGATATCCGAATTACGCGCTTGTGTAGCTTCACACACGGACGTCACTGACATATTACATGACTTGTAACTGTAACTCAAGCTAATATTTTTTAATTATTAGTTAATGTAAGTAAACTATGTTTAATCATTGACATCCTTCTATATATTATCAAAACGATTGCATTTAATTTATAAAAAAAATAAATTTCTTTGTGTGTAACTATATATGCATTGCCATTATATATAAAATTAAAATTTTATGTATAATATATATATATATATATATATATATATATATATAAACTACATATAAAACAATTAAAAAACCATTTCTTATAAGGTAGAAAACTTCAACATCAAACCTCAGTAAAAATGAGGCATTTATTTAGGTTCTTACAAAAAAGCCTGGATGTAATGAAAATGTATCACACACTAGGATCGATTCGAGCAAGACATTGTATTTAATAAGTACGTCTCATCACTTAAACATTGGGAACTCTTATCATTGTCTAAGATGAAAGAGAGATTGGGGGCTGGCATTAGTGAACCGATACATTAGGATTATTTCTGTTGAAATCTGGAGATATACTCTTCGGTTTTCCAGGGGGGATGCTCGTGATAATAGCACGCGCAGAGGAATTATTAGGGGCGGGCAGTGGGGCGGGCAGTGGGGGCGAGACTATTTGGATTTGCTGTGTGAGTCAGGCAACTCTGAAAGGCCTGCACCAGTTCTAAACTGCTGGGGGAGACTGCAAACACTTTATCGGAGCCGGGTTAACACACTCTCTGAATATAACCTGGGTTCTCTTACACTCTGTCTGGATAGGCAGTGAGAGAGCGGATGCTTTAGATACCCAAGAGTGCCGCTTATAAAGCACATTGCTGAGGGCAGTAGGTATGAATCTCACAATGTACGCAAGAAGATTAAAGCACAAATTGACATACTATGCTGAGGAGAATGCTATGAGTCATAGACCTGTGGCAAGACAAAGGCTCTGTAGGACTACCAGGACGACTTTTGCAGGAAATACGTACCTTGATTAGATAGTTTTCAACTGAGAGTTATGTAGAAACAGGTTACCGATTATATTGATCTGCAGGATTTCCATACGAAGTTGAAATATCTCGGTTATCGTATATATAAGGGACGATGAGGATCAAGAGGAAACTCCGATCTATATCCTATATGAATTCTCCCCTCTGGGGGCCAACAGAAGGAATTGGTTTGGCAGTGAGGTAAGTACACCTGAGGACATCAAGAGGTTCAGCATAGGGTTGGCACTTGTCGGTAGGTATTCACCGAGTGAGTTCAATGGTAGTGAAGGGAAAAGAGCACAAATGCAACATCATAGTGATCTATAATATTTGTTCCCAAAGTCTCTGAAATATGAATAATAATATATTTGTGTAGATATCATTTTCAATACATTTTACGCAAGCCTTTTCCAGCAGTGTGGAAGCACTATATATACTATGGTAGGATATATATATATATATATATATATATATATATATATATATATATATATATATATCGCAATATGTATTCTTGTGTATTAATAAAGAACAGAAGTCAAAATACAAATACATGAATGATAAATGAATTTAAAATTCAAAGTTTTTCGTTGGCTAACAGTACCAACATCATCAGGAATATTAAACAGTTAAAATTAACATATGTGTATATTAGATCAAATAAATAGCTATGCCAAATCAATTACAATGTTGTTAATTTTTTTTTTTTTTTGTAATGTTAGGGTAGCAAAATAAATTTTTTTTAACAACATTGTAATTGATTTGGCATAGCTATTTATTTGATCTAATTTGCACATATGTTAATTTTAATTGTTTCATATTCCTGATGATGTTGGCACTGTTAGCCAACGATAAGCTTTGAATTGTAAATTCAATTATAATTCTTGTATTTGTATTTTGACTTATGTTCTTTATATATATATATATATATATATATATATATATATATATATATATATATTTATATTTATATATATAATTAAGTGGCTCTTTAATAAACAATAATTTTTGTTTTAGTTATCTTCATACTTTGAAGCTTTTCGCTGATTGGTAGTTTCAGCAATATTAAAAATATTTTCCAAGTACCTTATACTTCTAATATTACATCTGGTCTCTTGAGGTATTTAAAATTTTTTTTTGATACTGCTTATACTACCAATCAGCGAAAAGCTTTAATGTATGAGGAAAACTTAAATAAAAATTCTTGTTTATGAAAGTGCCATTTGATTGTGTATAAATGCTTCATTCAAATGTGAAAATAACTTAATACAACCCTAACCTGAAGCAAAATAGTAAGTGCTACTATAGGCGAGTGTAACGCACAAGGCAAATGCTAATAGCATACAGAGAATGGCTACATGTTTTGTAAATATCCAGAAGATACAAAAAGTAAATATCTCCAGTAATATTCAACATATAAGTCTATGATTTTTCACGTACCTTCTAGTGATTAGAAGTACTCAAACATTTCAAAATTCTCCAGGTAATATTATTGTTATCAATTTTTGTTTAATCTCTGCAAATGTATCTTCCATACAGACATTGAAAAAACAAGTCAGCTTATTTCATGAATTGAGTTCTTTTATGATTCTGGTACTTAATTTTATTTATAAAGTAGTTAAATACTGTAAGGTATAGTACAGATAATAAACCACAACACCTACCTATGGAAAAAGATAATCCAAAAGTAAATATCTTCAGTAATATTTTCAGCTCGAAAAAAGGCACGAAAAATTTAATCTTGAGGCATCAGCTAAAACATTATGTGCATCATCACAAAAAAATTAAAACTTTTAGGAACAAAAATGCAAAAAGTCCCTTTAAGATTATTATAGTACTAGTTCTCAGTCTTGGACATCATGGCTTAACCCCAATAACTACTTTCAAATAACATTCAAAACTTGCCAATGATATCTGAAATGCAACGCATTGTTTATTCTGATGTCATCAATTTGGTTCATAATTGTGTTTCTTGATTTCATACTTGAAATAGCTGTTCTATCACATAACCTATAACATAAAATCAGCGGTTTTATGAAATCATATATTATCACTTATTTTAAGCCAATAGGAACGGTTCAACGGTACTCCCCACTACGCCCCTTTTGTAAAACCTTTGTTCAAATATAAAACTAAAGTAATTCATTATATATCAATAATCAATTATTATTTGAAAAAAACGTATTAACATAAAGTGATATCCTCTACAGGTTTTTGAAATGCATTTGAAATTGAGCGGATGAATAGGAAGTGTTTTATTAACGATCGAAAACTTGTTCAGATATAAGAAGAGTGTGAACTAATAGAAGAACTTAAAAAATATAAATGCACCAATAGGTTATTCCAGGAGAAATAACCATTTAAATTTACTCAAGTTGAGAAAAAAGTAAATGCTATGATTTGAATTTGCAATAAACAATTTTCATAAACAGTGGTTAATGAGAGATGTAATCAAGCTTACCTATGTAATTAATTTACCGCCTGCGACAAGGAAAATACCAGAAATTATTTCCAAGGTAAGCGACCAAACAAGGGAGGCACACCCCTTCTGGTAATCTACAAGGGCCGCGATAACTTGTCTGCAATCTACAAAGCCCTGCGTGACTCCATGGCTAAACGGTAATAGATAATTAGTTGTGATCCATCAATGTTCTTTGCCGAAAAGTGTGAGTCTAAATAAACGAAATGCTTTTGTTAAACACCGTTTTACATTAAGGATTGACTTTAACGCAACAAGAACATATAGGAGCAATAAGTTATTTTAATTATTTAGAATAAATTAACTGTGGTTAAATAATACACAAACATTTCTACACAACTATACAAAGAATACACAAACACTTCTAACCACAAACACTTCATTTAAAACCTGATATTTTAATTAAAATGTGTAATCTACACATGTTGGTGTGTGTGTGTGTGTGTGTCTGTGTGTGTTATATATATATATATATATATATATATATATATATATATATATATATATATATATAGAGAGAGAGAGAGAGAGAGAGAGAGAGAGAGAGAGAGAGAGAGAGAGGGAGAGAGAGACCGAGAGAGAGAGAGAGAGAGAGAGGAGAGCGGAATACACCTGTGTAGAATAAAATTGCTTGCCTCATGTTATTTAAATCAGGGAACTGCTCCATTGTGTTCAATTTTTATTTTCTTTCTCTAGTCACTCGACTTTTTTTTTACCCAGCTCGTAGCCCCAGATCCCTCCCAGCCCTCATGGCAGCCAACCTCTAGCTATCTGTCTCTGTCTTACATTCGTTTGCGGTTAGTATCCTTACCTCTAGTTAAAGAAACGGGATCGATTGCAGATGTAACAAGCTAATCAGCTCTTTACATGGAGAATAAGGATATAGTGAAAATAAACAGTATGGTAAGTGTTGCGCTAAGAGAGGGATGAAAAAATCAGTCAAGAATGAAATCCGGCCAGGAAAAATCCCCCGTATCCTGTAGGCTACAATATTCCTACGCTAAGAGATAAGGAGGAGTATTACCTTACAAAAACCTTGTTAGTAAGTCTATGGAAAGAATGGAATCCATCTACAATATTCTTCCGCTGCCTACTCGAAACTGAAAAGGCACGCAAAAACAAAATTAGAACTTCCGTTGCGACCCTGAGGATGTGTCCCAGAGTATAACTGTTTGAGAAATCACAAGACAGTATTCCTCTTCTATCATGAGTTCTCTCATGCCGTGGAAGGTTTTAAGCAAGTTTATTCCCGTCTAGAAATCTTGGGACCGTTTAGTTTACAAGAAACTTTCGTAGTGCAATGGTCCCGGTTTTTCCATCTAAAACCTTACTAGTGAGGTTTTTAGAAAATAAGTAAGTATAATCACAGTTTATAAGTCTTATATTAACATAAAACTAGATAGACATAGATAAATAAACATAAAAATATTAGGTGTATATTTTATATAGAATATTAACGATATTATCTTAGTTGGTTGATAGTATTTTAACTGTACAAAACACCGTTTGAGAAATACACATTATTTGACAATATAAACACTTACAACTTTTATTTTAAAATAAACATTTATCACAAAAAAATCAAATGTCTATAACGTTTTCAGTTTTCGGGTAGAAATATTTTTGTATAGGAGATTTTGTCCAAACAGCTTCATTATTTTCAAAACAAAATTAAGCTGTTAATGGACTCGGTATTAAATAAAAGATTTGTAGAGTGCAACAAGAGGGCTTTTAAATACGCATCAGGCAAGAGTGAAAACAAATTTTATCCTGAGCATTAATAACATCCTAATGAAATTAGTAGGGTTTGTTGCGAAATATAAACTCTTGAATATTTATTGAATTAGGGATAAACTAATTATTAATTACGTAAGTTCATTGTTTCATATACTTATTAAATTATTACAACAAAATTATTGTAAGCAGATATAGTTAATTTAACTGTATGGATGCAAAAATATTATTTATTTGTGTTAAAAATAAAGTACTCCATTTTTCTTAAATACTCGATTATTACAACATCGAATTTGGTTTATTAGAAAAACATAATTTTTATTCAATAAAAATAAAAGAATATATATTATAAATAAAATCTAAAATAAGATTATAAATTTCAAACTTGGTGGATATATATATATATATATTTATTTATTTATATGCTAACATAAATATATGAAAATAATATATGTAAAATTTAAAATTGTTATGTGAATGAATTAGCGACATAGTAAATCAATTAGGGGTAAGTAGGTAATTTATGTGTAAACGTGCAGTGAATGCAACGGACAGGAAATCACTCCGGCAGTTATACATACTTTTATAACATACAGCTATTGACAGATCACGAAAATATCGAGTAGTTGGTGAGGGAGAAGAAAGAAGAGAGTGAAGGCATAGGGGCTGTGCTTCTTTAGTTAGTACCTCAATAAGTTATTTCGCAACATCAATTACGTGGGCAGACGAAAACGGCGTTTCAGCGATTGACATGTTAATGTTAAAACCGCTGCAAGACAAAGTTCTGAAATTGTCATTTCAAACCAGTAAGCAGAAGAAAATAGAAAAGGTCTTAAGTCTGCTGAGCTATGCGATTATCATAAGTTTAGATGACTTTTGAAAAATGTACTGCAGGTAATGTTTTTTTTTCATTTTTACCGTAAAGGTAAGGTAACCTTTTACCGTAAAGTACAAATCCGTACTTTCTTTCTTGCTATATCGTTTTAAGTACAGTTCAGGACTATTTTTATATGTTTTCTTTATTTTTGGACAATACAAATAAATATTGTATGCAACAATATACATTGTGTTTTAATGAACCCTCCAGTAATCCGGCAATATACCACTCCAATATCTGTTGAAGAAGTGTGAGTTAATTTGGCATTGTAATTAGCAATTACTATTAACACATCCGTTTGTGTTAATGTTTATAATGAAAAAGCAGAGAAATATAAAGATCGGTGTTATAGGAAATCTAAAGTTAAATATCGTTGATACATTTTCTGCATACAATCAAATTCATCAGGAGTTAATGTAACTTTAAACATCAGTGCTGGTTTCCATAAAGCACCTCGCAGGATAACTAATTCAGTCTATATTAGAGATAATAGGGTTCATGAACAGACAGATCAGAATGAACTTCTACACAAGCTGGATGCTGCTTTCCAGTATTTTATAATAGCAAAGTTTGGAACATTAAGTGGATAAAGTATGATTATATATATATATATATATACATATATATATATATATATATATATATATATATATATATTAATTAAGTCTATTTATAAGTAATAGGCTTTTACTAAGAGTAATTCTTCTAATTTATTTTATCGGTCGAATTTGATCTAATTCTCCAGTGTAGAGAAGGTCTTACAGACCATCCACTGTCGAGACGACCCGAGTAAAATATTTTATAAACTAATAAATAATATATATATATATATATAAAATATATATATTTCATATATATATATATATATATATATATATATATATGGGTGCACTTGTACTATAAACGATGAAATATATTTACTTTGATCTTTGCTGCAGTTTATGTAAAGGTTGATTTACCTGCGATCCTGTAATTTCCCTGATAGGTCCGAAGAACCTAGCACGCTACCTACTGTAAAGTGTTAGTATAATTATTACAATTTGTAAGGTAATTAATTTTGGTAATAATTGTGCCACCGACCACGCCCCTTAGAGGTAGAATCGTAAGCCCATCCTCCCGAATAGGCTGGGCACATAGTAACTAAATATACATAAATGAACACTGGATTGACTATGTAGATGATTGATTATATATATGAATTAACAATGGTTTTATTATTGACAAAATATTATATTGTATAAATAATATATATATTATATAAAAAAATAAATTATATATATATATATATATATATATATATATATATATAAATATAAAATTTACTCATGATTTCCAATCACACAATAATGTGAATTATAGTAGAGTTTCAAACATCCAAGTCCCAATATGTCCAGCTTCCGTTAAATTCAAGCCGATTTCTATATGAGCCCATTTTATTATTTTGAATGAAAATGATGAATCGGGCTTCCAAGAAATGTTTGTAGTCATACGATATGCAAAGGAAATAATTCCAACTTCCGTAAAAAGTTTATATCAATACGATATGCAAAGGAAATGAGCCGGCCTTCCAATAAACGTTTATATCAATGCGATATTCTAAGGTAATGAGTCGGGCTTTTAAGAAATTTTTATTTAATACAGGATCCAAATGAAATGAATCGGGCTTCCAAGTGATGTTTATATCCATACGGTATGCTACATAAATGAGTGGGATTTCCAAGAAATTATAATATCATTACTGTGTGCTAAAGAAATGAGCACACGTCTACAAACGTATTTAGTGCATTTTTAATTCCTTAATAAAAATAATATACGGGTTCCTTAAAAACTCTGTTTTGTTAATGTACAGGGACGTATTTTCGTGTAATCCGAGTTTTCGGTAATCCGAAGTGGTCTTGGTCTCATCTACCTTGAATTATCGTGACTCTACTGTATTTAAATATTAGAATTATTAAATACAATAATAAATTTGAATACAATATACACAGAAAACCAACGTAGAGATATTAAATAGTAACAAATTATTCAAATCATCCTAATAACCAACAAATGGCAGTACTGTGTAATTTTTTACATATAATGCATAAAATACCAATGAACATTCAAGAACAAATAAAAGAGAAAAAAATAGAATACCAATTTCCATTAGAAATTAGATATTATAGAAAAACTATATATAAATTAAATAATAATATGTTAAGTAAAAAAAAAATACCATTGTTGTATTAATTTTAATAATCTTATTTTTATTAATTTTAATTTTTAATAACCTTTTAAGTAACACAAGAGAAAAAATTTAGACTCCTTTACACTCATAGGAAACAAAATAAATAAAATTACAAAAATAACAAAAAATAATTTCCAAAAATAGTTACAAAACTGAAAATAAAATTCAAAATATAATAAACAACTACATAGGTCAAAATAATAAGCCCTCAAAAACTTATGTAGATCATATAAAGCTCCAATAGTGTAATAATTCATATGTGGGAAAACTAGAGACGAAATTAAAAGGAAGAAACAAAGAACATCTAAGAGCTCATATGAAATCAAACATACTCAAATCAATTTGACTATCAATAATGGACATCTATTTCCTAAAATAGAAGATATGTATTTAAATTATGATTTAATAGTTCTCAATTTCTCTCTCTCTCGCTCTCTCTCTCTATCTGTATCTTCCTAACAATCTTTCTTATTCGCTTAATCGATATATCTCCCCATTCTCCCGTCTGCTCTGCGATGCATATACGTGTTATCTTTTCAATGCTTTTCAATACACAATGTAAAACAGCCTTGTAAAGTTATTTGCTCCCAAATATATTCTGATTTATTCAGGCGAGAACCGTTCAGTTATCACACTGCTTTATAATGTCCTAAAGATGAAGTTATCACTAAAATTGAATATAAATCTTTATACATAATTCAGTTCTTTTCAGAGAGAAATTCAGAGTTTCTAGCATTAAAAAAGTATTCAAAATATAACCTTACAATGAACACCAATCAAACTATCTATCATATTATCGGAGAAATTACATTTTTGTTGCTCATCATATTCTCAACTGGGTTAAAGGAAATAACGCTATGTTTAATAAAAGGTACTCTCTGAACAATCCATGATATATGGATTCTTTCATTTTATTCCTGTTCATCTAACTTTATCAGGATGAATTTATAGATAATTAATTTCATACAATTGTTTCTTCATGTGTTATGACATGCTCTTATATGATTTATTTCAATGCTTCCAATAACGTTTGTGAAATATGTTATTTGTAATTTTAATTTTTAAAAAAAACTTACATACTAACTTCTTCCTCAAAATAGTCGTTACATGTAAATTAGTGTTCTCCGGGCCGTCGCAGAACATCTTGGCTGGAGAGGTTACGACAATGGTATGGAGCCAGCACAAGGACAGTTTTTATAAGGGTAATGGACAAGGTTCAAACAGGACTATTTAATTCAAACGTTTGATAGGACACGGAACACTAAGTAGAAGAAGAAGTAGACTCACAAATTGAGGTGTCATTTTTATGATTAGGTTAATGACTTTAAAGAAGGCCTACAATCTATGGAGTTACAAGGGTGTGCCACTAATTACACCCCCAAAAGGTAAAATGTAAGGACGTATAAATAGAATTATGTAGGACCAAGGAAGAAAGTCAACTTTCCCCTGGTGGGGAAATAAAGACTCTATGATACTACATGGGCAGGGTCGCTCCCCTGAATTAGTCCCTCAACGGGGACAAGAAAGATGTCTCCTCGCTAAACGGCTTAATTAGGATAACGTATACGTAACAAACTATTATCTTCTGAATGTATATCTTTTTCAATAGTAGGAAAATGTATGTAGTAAACTAATATACGGCTTTTCTTATTAACAAATCTAGGAAAGTATTTATTTTCCTGACAGATCCCTACGGTTCTTTAGATGAAAACAATATAAATAACTAGTAATCAAATGATAATTTAAAACTTTTTAAACAATAATGATAGCTACATTGCATTAAAAATGAAAATAAGGTTTAAACATTATTAATATAGCATGAGTGATTATATCCACTACAGTTGTTTCAAAGTAGTGACCGTCATTAAAGGTAAACTGGAGTATCAAATTACAATATTCTCTCTTAGTTACAAAACAATATTTATTGTTATAACAGAAATATTTTATTTATTAGTATATTCTGAGACCAATGGGAAAATGCTTACAAAACAATTTTTTGCCTACGTTTTACATTATATTTGAACTTTTGTAAGAGCTTTATTAAATTGTATTATTTTTTAATACCCGATATCACTGATAATGTACGACGTTATTACTATATATTGCTGTTTAAATATCCTTTTTGAGATAAGCAATACGTGCTTTTTCTAAGATAGCAAAACTTTACTTGTGATTAGGGAAAACGGCTTCCCATGTACATAAAACAAATAGTGTAAATGCAAAAGGTTGATTTAACCTACGTAGATGTCTACCCTTTCTTTACTCGCGAGAGTTCTGTCGTAAAAGCGAATTATCCTGCTAAATATATCACCGCCCTTATTGCAAGGGAAGGATTGTGAACTCCCAGGACACGTCGTTGTTGGATCCAAATGTCGAGATAAACTCCTTTCCGAAGCAACAGTGTTCTATGCGGCTGGGGTGGGAATTTTTAATTTATTTAAAATATGCATAGTTTTTGTAATTGCAGAAAATACTTTGTTTTTCGGTTTGAACATCAAAGTAAATCATTATTATTAGTTTTGTTCTATTTTTTATTAGGTATAGAAACTTCAAAAAGGTTACAGTTTTAAACGCTCACAATATTGAAATTACCAAGTGCGTTATCGTTACGTTCATCAGAAGTTCGATAATTTTAAGGTAATTTTAGACCAGATAATTATTTAATAATTCTCGTTAATCTTTCTATTATTTAGACACTCAACATTTATAAAAGTGTCTTACACTGGTTTTATTACATCTAAGTTCAATGTTACTCTATTTATACTTAATCTGCACTAGCTGTTATTGCTGGTACTTTTTCACTTAAGCTCTTTCTGTCTTCGCAAGATTGTAAACAGTAACTTTCCTTCTCGCTTAACAAACCCATTATGTATCGAATTCCCGTTTCTAGTACTTTTCACCCGCTTCATTTCCAGAAGTTCTAGGATTTACGAGACAGTATATTGTTGTGTTCACTCAAGTATGGAAAACATATACTTCTGAGGCTGTGTGCCATAAATTGCTAGTGGGACCTTATCCATTACAATATGAAAGACTTTCTAGTCGTAAACTTTAAACCATGTGTCCTGTATATCACTGACAAGTATGAACGTTTGTAGCAACAAGATATACGTGGCTGCGGCGACATATATTTTATTATTAATTCCCTAATGCAAGTGTCAAACCCTTTACGTGGACTATTTACCTTTAAACTATACATTCTTAGAGATTCAAACGGAGACCTCATCATACCCATTAAGATCACATTCGTTAGGAAAGAAATATAAACATTACTTTGAAATATATAAGGAGAAATATTTACGAATTCTTGAAAAAAGGAGAAGCTGATAAATAAACTGGAGAGAAGAGACAGAATAATAGAGACGTCTGCAGAGAATTCCTTTAGATATAAGAACAAGTTATCTATTTACATAGGATATTCACAAAATTAAAAAAAACGGTTTCCTTTTAAATTTTGTACATTCAATTACTATGCCCACCTTAATTCGTTCTTCTTTATTTCCATAAAGTTTGCAAATAAACCTTCTTGAACATTTCCAACAGGTTGTGAGAGTAATCTTTATTCTTCCCGTTACATATTTTTTTTTTTATCGTTTGAAGCATATGCAAACAATTTTTGATACGACCATTTTGAATCCCAAACAACTTGTTCAACTACGTTTTTGAATAGTAGGGTATTGGCATTGTTCAAGAATAATTTTCTAACACGCACAATTGTTCAATTGATCCATTTGATTGTATAGAGCTCGTCTTACTACCGTGTTGCATTGTATAGAACTAGTTCAACGACAGTTTTTCATCATACATAACTTGTTATATTACGATTTTGGATCCTAAAGAACTTATTTAAAGCCTCTTAGCATCTTATAAAGATAATTCACCGTAAAGATTATTTTGCATCATATAGAGTTTGTTCAAGGAATATTTCGAATTATATAGAATACTTAAAGTAAGTTTTCCATCTTGTTATATTTTTCAAAAGTTTTAGGGTTTGTAAAATGGCCTTAAAGGTTAAAAGGTCTTAAACAACTGAAAAACCTCGAATGAGAACCTGAAAGGATAAAAATTAAAAGAAACGATGAAGCCAAAAACCCCGACAATTAGTATTTTAATCAAACTAAAATTTATTCAAAATAATAATTAAAAAAATTTAAATTGTACACGATTAAAAAGATAATCCAAATTTAAAGCGTTGGAAGTGCTTTTCAAAAAATTATTTTAAATTTTCTTTTGAGAAATTTGTGATTTTACGTTTAAGAAGCCTTAATCATGCAGCTGTTTTATTCCTTGCAAACTTCCTACGTACATATACAGGTTGGTTTAGAAAATTAAATAGGTAAAAGTAATATTGTCCTTGAAAAATATTTCTATTTACTGAAAGACTAGTTAAATTAGTTCCTAGAGCCAATAGAGGTAAAAACGTAATAAATCTAACAAGTGCAGAGATAGAGGTACATTCATTTGTGTTACCACTCTCTTGGATGCAGTTTAGTTTACAAGATGTTGCAGAATTTTTTCCGTGTTTATGCGCGCTTTCGCTGCAGCTACTTTGATTTTGCCTTTCAACGTTCTTTGAAGGAAAGCTTTCAAGTTTGTTAAGTAAAATGAGGTATTTGAGAATATTTTTTTCCTTTCGTAAAATATAAGGAATCCTCTTTAATGTAGGTAGTATGAGAAAAATAACAACGATGGTAAAAATAGGGTATTTCATAATTTAGTACATAACTTTATTATCTAATAGGCCTAAAATACATGTTTGGATTTTCCCATAAATATTATGGTATTCTTTTCATAAAAAGCCTATAAATAATGACACTTAGACTTTCAATAACAACACTAAAGTGCGATTTTATTAAATGGCAGAATAAAGTTTCTCAACCTGCTTGTAGAGATTTTAATGTAACTGATTATAATTGTTTTTAATAAATGTGTAATTTAAAAACTAATAATTCCTTCATAACCTTTTAATAACCTTTTTCCATTATTATAAAAAAAAAAATTCCAAATTTCAAATATACGCTCCATACCATATCCCATGGTCGAGCATTTGTTTGACGCAACTGAAATGTATCCGCTCTTGACTGTCAATTGATTTCTCTTATTCATTTCTAAACTGTCGAGCCTTCTTTACTCGTTTCTATTATCCATCAAATGCATTTATTATTCAATATCTATTCCAATTGAGTTCTCTAAGAAGACATATTAAAAAAGACCGTATTAGGAAATCTACTTCTAATGATTTTATGAAAACAATATTTATATAATTAAAACTCACACAGGGAAAATACATTTTTGCAATCAAAACTTTATCACTTTTAAAGCATTTATTTCGACACATTTTGTGCAGTAAATTACAATACATTTCTAGTGGACAGCAAACATGCTTTAGGATAGTGTTCCTAAGGCATCGGTCCTACGGTATGTTACACGTTCTAAACTTAAATACTATAAGAAACTATTTTTTTTTTTCAAATTTTCTATGTGGAATAAACGCTGTTGGCTGTAAAGAACAAACAAGAGTGAAAACCTTTTAATCTATTATGATAAAATCGGATAACGTCAACACATTTTGCCATCCGAATTTTTATACCGGATTTGTTATATCACTAGGGAGCAGCAAAGTCTGTAATAATTTATTCAAATAAACCACGTTGCTATAGGTTCGATTAAATCTGATTTATTGTATGTGTGAAGGGGTTAATCACTGTAGGAATGTTAAAAGGGTTTCTGTGTTATTGAATAAACAGAAAATCCGTGCAAGAGAAAACAGATTTTTGACGTAAAAATCTCAATTTCTGAATGATGGAAACACTGTAATCTGTATATAACAAACATGTACAAGAGTATATAAACCAAATAAACTCTTCTTACATAAATGGTAAACCGTAAAACATTTTGTTAGGTGTGATGTTATAACAAACCAGATTTGTTATAACATCTGAGAGCAACAAAATGTGTGTCAATAGTCTCCATGCTAAAAATTCTTCTAAATTAACAAAGAAACAGAACACTCGTACCAAATCAGACACAAGTTTTCTCTAATTTGGCACATTGCGTCACCTTATTACTATTATATAAAAACGTCTTCAAAAGTGGTGTTAGCAGTGATTTGTCTTTCCCTCAGTGAAAACGTCTTGTTTGTGGTCAGTTGAATAGGAAGTAGCATAGATTAAGTTTTATTCGTATTTCGCGAAAACAAAAAATATATTTATGAGGTGTTATAGCTGTTCACATATCGAGGTACAAGCCACTACAACATTTTGTTCAACCGTCATCAACATGACGTCTGAACTCGGAAAGGATGTGTCTTCCACATAGTCCTCTATCACACGAACAATACGAATCAGAAAAGTTTTCATAACAATTCAAACAATTTCATAATTTAAAACATAATTGGCATAGCACAATAGATTTTCTGTTGAGAGATTCCATTTGTTCTTCCTATTTTTGTTTTATGAACACATAGTAAGGCAAGTTTTGATGACACTTTTGTAAGTGGTGTAGTATAGAAAAATATGTTTATAACTGGCCAAGTTTTATCTCTAATTTTGATATAGCTCTTCATCTTGATAACTCTTGTTTAATTACTACTTAAGACTAGATAGCTATTAACCTTAACTCTATAATTTATAAATAAATTGTATAAACCTTCCACTCGTACAAAATTTCATAAATTCCTAATCAAATAAGAAATAAAAGTAACTTACATTTCTCAATTTTATTATTTTTTATGTAGTTTAATAATATTATGTCCAGCAGCTATATCCCTAGAAAAATATTTTTATATCCTTTTTAAATCGGATTTTATTGCAATTTTTTAAAGAAAACAAAATTTGTCTATGCTTGTGATAACAATTGTTTATTTTTCCTATTTAAAAATTATTAGCTTACGAATTTACGATAATACAGAGGTACAATTTTCCGATAAATATTAGCTGTCTATGAACTAAACACTTTATTGTAATTACCTGTAATATTATTAAATTTCCTAAAACATAATTACAGGAAAAATACAATGCTAATAACAATAAAAACCAAGCCACTAAAGGAATACAAATTCGATTTAAAAACAAAACTGATAATGTAATCGTCAGTGTAATTTTGCCAAAAATACAAAATAACTCATCTTACAACTCTTTTTTTAATATTAAATGCAGATCTGAACAATACACTTATTCACTGATAAATAGACACACACACACGCGCGCGCGCTCACAAACACACCCGGACACACACAAACACTGAAACGGACCGGCCCATTGAATCAACGCCCGCAACCCTTATGCGAAACGCCGCCGTCAGTCCTTTTATCTGTTGCAAGGGAACAATTTTGAATTTTGGACGACGTCCAAAACTCTCTCTCTCTCCTTATATATATATATATATATATATATATATATATATATATATATATGATGAATAGTTACTATCTGGAGTACATCCGTTCATTCTGCAGTCCATAAATTCGCAGTTCGGACGTTTCGCTAGAATCTACTGTTGTTGGGTTCACCTAGTCAATGCTGGATGAGATTCTAGCGAAACGTCGGAACTGCGAATTTATGGACTACAGAAAGAACGGATGTACTCCAGATAGTAACTATTCATCATATTTTTCCATCCGTGAAGGAATACGTATCAGCATATATATATATATATATATATATATATATATACAAATAATATACCATACCTCCTCCAATCGTCCTTCATGATATTTTGACTCTTAGGAATACAATATTTATGCAACTACTTGCGTTTAAAAAAAATGATTTGTTTTAATCCTAATTTCAAACGTTAGCATTTATAGGTAGTTACATAAGATTAGTTTAACTAACTCTACTTTTGTTGCCGGTAGGCATCAAGACTCTTATAATAATTATTAAATTACAATACTATTTAGACTGTCCTAATTATCTCAAGGCGTGTAGGGTATAGGTTACTGCACCTGGTTTAATAAATTTTATATTTGAATGAATTACTAATTTGTAAAGATTTGATAAACAATTTTTAATATTTGTAACTTTAAAAAGTTGGCTTTAAATTAAAGATAAAATCGGTTCACTTGACTCAAATTCATTTAATAATATTTTCTTTTCAATTTCACTTTTCCTAATCACTCGAAACGCTTCTATACCGTAACTGACTTTATTTAATCCCCCCCTTATTACTTGATTAGCTCCTTCCCTTAATATAACTTGCCACTCTTACTCTTATGACTCTACTTTGTTTACTTTAATTTAGAACTTTTTGTAAATTTCAATCTGTCGTTCTCTCGAATCCTTGAACTTGACACCTCTGAGTCCTGAAAATTTACTGACTTTCGTGTTTTGTTCTGGATCATTTCCGTGCGGGTTTCTTCCCCTCTTCAATTTTTTATTGGCGTTCCTATGGTGCTCAAATCTGTTCCAGCCTATCAGAATTACATTCCTCCAGGCTTAGGTGGAAATTTCTAGAACTTTCCCAATGTGCAGGTGTTTCGCTGGAAATGCTTTTTCTTCATTTTCAGAGATTCGTCGCCATAAATCTGTATGGTCTATCGATGTCCAAGTAAAACGCCTCTCCAGTGATCGAGTCACGTCTTGGTTTACCAACAATGAAACCTTTCGACTTATAATCAAATTGATGGTTTACCAAATGTATTTAGTAACTGGTTTTGGCTTAAAGATTAACAAAAGACTACCCCTTGCTTGGTAGCGACAGTGTGGTATAATCTCACAAGTTCAAATATTTAACAAACAGTTTTCTTAACTTTGAATTTCGTTTAAATATATGTTTATGTGAGTTGTGTGTGTGTGGGTATTATCTCTCTCATATATATATATATATATATATATATATATATATATATATATATATATATATATACAAACACATGTGTAGATTACACATTTTAATTCTCATTAGTAAACATTTTATTAGTTCGATTATTTAGTAATGAAAATGTTGAGTCGGCTCTGCTAAATTTTTAACACAAATAAGTATTTTTTTTCTTCCAATAAATTAACTATAGCATTGCATTTAGACTCTTAATAGAATCATCATTTTTATTGAGATTCATCCAGCACACGATTCCAAATCAAATCTTTCTAGTGGGTCCTAACCCGGTTACAGAAAGATCGGCGTATGAATTGTCTTCCAGGAGTCACCCCACATAACATCTTCCAAGTACTACCCCCAAAATAACTGTAATTTTGTTTTTGTTTTTGAATAATTATATATATATATATATATATATATATATATAGATATATATATATATATATATATATATATATATAATAAAAACGGAATATGTATAGATAGAGAGAGAGTGGGTGAGAGAAAACAAGTAGATAATAGTAGATTATTAAAATTTTAATATCATAACTTTGTTATTCATGAAAATGTGTTGGATTAACTTCATCTTCAAAACATTGAACTGTACGCTTTCAATATCAAGACTTAATACGGTACTCCTAATCCCAAAGGCGTAAAAAATTAATAATGTTTTTATGTTAGGAAATTTCGTGAACAAATAATTTACAGTTAAAGTTCCTGGGACGAAAGTTATTTTATTTACATATAGGTAGGTTTATCTAATTCTATCTTTCATGCAGTAGCTTGATTAACTGCAATTTAATAGTTACTAGATTATCAGACATTTTTGTATAAAGTACTTTTTTAATGCTATAAACAATTAGATTTAGAATCATAATTCGTAAAATTAATGTTCCCTTCACAATCGAATATTGAAGAGTTTATCGAGATTCCTCCTGTTTTATCCTACATAATAAACGCGCTTCGTAAGTGGTTAAATAATAATAGACTATGACGAAAGGTAAGTCTTCTGTTTATGTTACGAAATATAATTACTCACATTATGATTACTCACATTAATCACCCCTTACTAAGGGAGATGGATTTAACTATCTCCCTTGAATAGAAATAATATTACTGAGTTTTAAACAAAAATATGTTTTGCTAAACCCATGTCGAATGCATACCTTTTCAGGTCTAAAATATTTTGGGGTTTTCTCTAACCTTTTTCACAAAAGATTTATGTAGGTATGGTGAGTGGTGTGTGGTGTGTGTGTGTGTGTGTGTGTGTGTGTGTATGTGTGCAGGTGAGTGAGTGAATGTGTAAGTGTGTGTATGTGTGTGTGTGTGTGTGTGTGTGTGTGTGTGTGTGTGTGTGTGTGTGTGTGTGTGCGTGCGTGTGTGTGTATTGTGTTTGTGTAAGTTTCAAAATTCGAATTTGTTTTTGCAGCAATAACAAACAGCGATCACGCTCCTTGGCAGTATAAATAACCACATTATAAATAACAATGACAATTCTGGCGCTAGCAGTGATAGGATTTGGCTTCAAAAGGGAAACTCGAAGTGCTTGATATAAGATAACACCTATACAAATTCTATAAGTTATCTCTATAAATTTCAAATTTTATAATATAAGGGTTAGGTAGGATCGATTATTTAAGCCTCTATTAATCACGACATCGTATACAAGATTATCGCCATTCAAATCAGTTTTTTTGAATTGTCTAATGGGTTTATATGGAGATATGCTTTAAAATTATGCGGCATTCGTATATTGTGTTGTAGGTTTAAAGATCTATCAAGTCTACAGTTATAAACTCAGTGGAAATAATATACAGGCCGATTTAACACAATGCATTTTTTAATTATTTTACAACGTTTGAATAAGTATTTGGAATACGAAGAAAGTACGTACTGCGTCAATAATAGTTATAATAATGTTAAAAATGCTAGGAGAAAATATTTTTAAATTATTGCTGAAGAGGCAACATAAATCTGTCTAAATTCAGGCTGGTTTGTCTGTGCTGTTTACTACGAGTTAATAGAATCTCTAGTCATCCGGGGCACACTAATTTTAGAAACCAAGCAACCGACTGTGTCTGTAGCTTATACCTTGTGTGAAAGTTTTATTGTCATTTTAAAATCGCAGAGCGTTTTTATAAATATATGTCAGAGTTTAACAATCTTTTTGGTTTTATTATTGTTTAATAGGTATATATAAATTAGGTCAGCATGATAGAGTGATATAAAAATTGTAATGAGATTCAAATATCTTACGAAACACGGTGTAAGCAAACACAATACAACATATATAACTATTTATCTACTAATAATTAATAATGGAAACTTACTCATAATCTATATTATATTATTATAACGTATTTCAATGCTAATGTCATTGTCAATAGTATGTTGGTTTTCCATCTAACCTATAACTTTATACTCTACCTGCACTGACGTCGGGGGATTTGATATAACAAGAAATCATCGATAATTATATTAAAATAGCATTTAGCACAATTAATTTACATAAAATCCTCCACGGGTCGTGGATAGTGCGTTCAAATAATTTTATTAAGAATAAAGATAAAAAGGAATATTAAATAAGTCGTTTACTTGTTGCGAGTCGTTACTAGGACTTATGAGTTACCTCTCACTGGTTTCTATCGGTTATAAGTCGTTCTCTTGTGGCGACTATTAGAATTATTGACTATCGGGACTAGGTAGAAGGTAATACAAAAAAATAACGTTACAGACTTCCCCCACGAAACGGAAACCGGGGGTGCGTGATATGTAAAACCCCCTGCGTGTGTCTGCAGTATCCGATGTACAAGTTTTGCGACTCTCAAGGTGCAGCGGCAGCCTCGACTTCACGTGGCGAACGATGCCGGGGCTTAGCTCCGAGATTACCTACCGAATAACACATCTATTGCATCCTTTGCGTAACGACCCTAAATCTCAGTCAATATATAGTAATATAAACAAACATATACATTATTGCAAACCAACAGATAAATATAACAATAAATAATATACCATACAAATAAATATATACTACATAGCACTAAGCTTGTATTCATATAATCCATGGGTATACACATATATAAGACTTATTAAGGGAGTTACGCATCACGTCGGGTATGGCTCGCTATGTCTTCAACCCACGTGGAGTGAGAGTCTAGTAGCTCCTTTCTAAACTATACCTCAATGCTTATGACATATTATAATTATGATGACAATCGCCACAAATATATAACATATTAAAAATAACAGGATATATATACATATGATAGGACATACAATATCGAACAGCCAAAATAATAATAGGGTAGGCTTGTCTAATTGATCTAGTCCGCTGCACAATTGCACGTCCACCAAATGTTCGGGACTAGACTATGTTTCTGCATACAAATCATTATTGATCACTGGGATGAATTGAAGTTCCAACTATTCAACATGGAATTTTTATATTATTATCTTTCTATATTTTTTTTATTTTAATATATTGTTTGCTTTACCACTTGGGTGTTGGCCTGACTCTACAGCCCCTAGTACTATGCTTATTGACATAGCTCGTCCAGCGGGTTGGCCAAGAACCCGCAAAATAACTTCTTGGGGTTTTCGATCTGACAGGCTTTTATTTATGCGGATATGATCATTATATTCAGTGTTGTTCACTAGCGTACACATTTGGTCAAAGTCTGCTAAATTAGTAGGGCGTACGGAAATATTTAAGCAACTCCTTACTGCGGCCTCAGGTCTTCTATAATTAACTCTGTGATCTCCTTCTCGGTTAGAATGACCAGTATTAACTCAGCGGTTTAATTAGTAAATGCTCTTCTATGTATTGCCAAATATTACACAAAAATTATACTTGGTGATCTAAACGGCCAATTGGGTAAAGAGAATTTTACACAAACTGTTGCTGGAACCTACTCACTTCATTATATATCGAATAGCAATGATAAACAATTGTGTGAATTTGCTGAAGTAAACAACATGATAATAAAAAGTACTTGCTTCCCGAACAAAAAATTACACATTGGAACTTGGAAAGCACCAAATGGCACATTAACCCAAATTTATGACGTTATTATTTCAAAACGCCATTCTTCCTCAACTGTGCAATATTTTCTGTGGAGGAGAGTAACGATTGATAAGCCAGTGATATGAACTTACTTATGTTAGAGACAATGTTTTGATAAATTATTTGTTCCCTTATCAAACCTGAAAAATAATACTCAAATATCCAATGTTAAAAAAGAATGATTTCAAATCTCCTGAACTTAATAAAAAGATCCCGTTTAGAAAAATATACAGTTAAATTCCTTCTAAATACACCCAATTCTGTTTGAAATCCGATTATCCGCCACTATTTCAACATTTAGCTTCACTTTGTTTAGGTTTGGAAGGAATTAACGATTTTCCGTAAGTCCGCGTTGTGAAGGAAATCTCAGTATAACCAATGGTATTACGTTATAAAATACCTTGTTAGTGATTTTAATGAACGATTACGATAGGAAAACCTCTTCTTTTGCCATTACGGCTCGGAAATGAGAACATAAAGCAAAATTGCTTAACAATATATAGGGCTGACATTCTAACATTATAATAAGGTAATGTGACTTTATACAGTGACAAAGGAATCAGTTTTCATTAACGGAAAGGTAGTTCAGAAATTGAACTATTTAAATAATTTCTAATATTTTTATGAAACAAAAATAGTTTTAGTAAATTAAAAACTTTCTGATTAAGTTTATGTCGTTAATAAAGGTAAATAGACCTACAGGAAATTTTCTTTTTGTTGCCACTGTTATATTTTACATAATATATTTACTTTATCTATTTGAATTTACCTATATATTTTATTGTAAGTATTAAATATTTGTTTTACGGTTGTAATAATAAATTATAATATTGGGGGATAGTTCAGTTGTAAAAATAGTTATTCATACTAACCCAGAAAATATAAAATATGTTGATATTCAGAAATGATGCTCAAATTATACGGCCTGATATGGTTTTTAAAAAAAAATATTACTTTATTAAACCCTTTAAAAACTATTAAGAGATTATTCGAGCACATAATTATTATAATGTGTATATTTTATTAAAAAATTGGATGACATATTATTCATGAGATATGTAACAATATTTACCCAATGATTATTACACGCTTTGTTTCTAGAATAAGAAAATGTAACACTCATAGCTTTAATAGCTCAACTAATATATTTCAGTTTATTCAGTGCTTAACTAACTTATTAAAAAAATCCCATAACTTCAATTTATTTTGATTTAAATGTATTGTTTAAGCGATATTAATTTATTCCATTGAATCAATATCTCGTTATTTCTTTAATAGTTTCTTGGCAAGAACTTTAGGCATTTAAAGGTTCAGTGAGTCTTCAGGTCTTCAGCTGTCTTCAGGAAGTACGCATATATTAAGGATATCTCAGATTAAACAAATACTTGTTATAGATCATTCTTTTATTACAATGCAAACCATGCCAATAAAATACTTAATATGATCTTGTAATGTATTTTTAATATTTTTGTATCCCAATGCTGTAAGCTATGTTTTTCATTGAATCCTGCCATCGTTAGATAAATAGGTTATTAGTTTAGTCAACCAAACACCATTGTAATTATTATTATAGGCTACTTTATAACAGAGAATACAGTTTTTAAAACTAACAATTTTTCCTTATAACACCCTCTAAAGATATTGTTCTGCATTCTCTAGTTCTTTTACACTGAAAGTAAAACCCTGTACAGGTATTCTACCTTTTAGTTAAATCACATCAACATTATGCATTTCGTTGACATAAATAATAATTTCTCAGTTTGTCTGAAAATATTGAGGCTAGCCTACAAATAAACTGACAAGAGTGCAACAGTGATGAAATAAGAGTCTAGAAATAACTCCTTGGGATAAGCAATAAATTGCTTAGAATACGGTAATAATAAACTCTAGAATATTTCATTCAGAATATATATATATATATATATATATATATATATATATATATATATATACATATATCACTTTCACTATATGTACTTAAACAAGAATCTTACTTGGTATTTATGCATGTTAACTTCCAAAGACTGGTTTTGTCTTCATCCTCGGGCATAGTAAGCCCGAGGATGAAGACAAAACCAGTCTTTAAAAGTTAACTCGCATAAATACCAAGTACGATTCTTGTTTAAATACATATAGTGAAAGTGATAAGTGTATACAAGAGAACACTGTTGCATAACTACAAATATATATATATATATATATATATATATATAAAACTTTAAATGGAAGCTGGCATTTTCCTTATGTTGAAAACTTCAACCAATTATTAATAAACTTATAATATGCTACCAAAACATTATTTTATAGGATATATTACTGTTTACTAATATTACCAATATAAAATATATTTTAAAATACTATGCCCTTGTACATTTTTGTATCCTTCATAATTTCTGTGTCTCTTAAACTGTATGGTGAACATCATATTTTGCTACATATATATATTTTTTGGAATTTCTAGAAATTAATGTACTTTTATAAAGGCTGTGATTCATCCCTTTCCAAAAAGAGGTAAACAATGTCGGCAAACATGGTTACTAAACAAACAACGATTTCGAAACTAATTGTGGCCGTGAGGAGTGGCGCATGTGTTCTTGAGCGAACATCATATCCCCCAAAAAATCCTGGTTATGGTATACTCCATAACTTTTAAACTTGTTCCATAATATAACTGTGTGCTATCCATGCGTATGTAGCTGACGTTGAATTCAGAGTGAAGATAAAGAAATCCCGGTTTATAGCAGTATCAAAATTCCTTCCCTATAGACATAGATATATTCTTGCTTCTGTCCCTTTTCGATTTACCATATTATTAGTTTATATCTCTATTTATTTAAAATAAAGTCCATTTAAAACGTGCTTGTCCATTGTTAAAATTGTCAGAATCTAATTTGGGCCCGATTGTGATAAAGGAGAAAAATATTTTTTCCGATACGGTTGACGGCTCCATTCTATTTTATAAAT
Source organism: Prosapia bicincta (assembly GCA_036971475.1). NCBI lineage: Eukaryota > Metazoa > Arthropoda > Insecta > Hemiptera > Cercopidae > Prosapia > Prosapia bicincta. The sequence goes on along the minus strand of JBAIZL010000001.1, from coordinate 17,317,505 downwards.
GATATTGTTAATTGCAAATGGTTGTTTACACCATTTTACATCAATATTGCTTAGCCCATCCTTAATATATGTTTGTTGAAAAAAAGTGTGAAACAAAATAACACATCATAAAATTTTCAGATGTTCAGTTAAAACTATTCATAGTAACCTCCATCTAAATCCAAAACTACTGGATTATTACTGAGCTTACTTTGCCCAACAATATTTTAATAAAATGTTGTTTATTTCACTGATAAATAAGTGTACCTCATTCATACATGTTAGTTCTTCAACATTTAAGTATCCGTTATATTTAATTACAAAACCTAGTTTGCATTTGTTTAAATAACATCAGTAAATAAATCAAAACAAGTTTTTTTGTTTTGGTATAATTTGTTTAAGTACTATAAAATGGTTTAATCTGAAACTGGAGTTGATCTCAGAGGAGTGATATTTTGGTCTGGGAAACTGCAGTACAATGACGTCATTTAATCCATCCCGGTGGTAAATTTTAGTGTTTAATAAAATAGTATAAAGATCTAAACTTATAATTTAAATTTTATACATAGGAAATTAATTTATATCTTGTAAAAATAAAATTATATATTTACACATTACTTTAATTAACGCTATCCATATAAAATAATCTTCTTTTACACCTTATATTGTTGGGACTAATTAGAACCGACCTGGCTTATGCGGATGATTACAAATTACTAATAGGCTTTTAGGTATGTTGTCTTCAAATACCATTAAATATCACCTACCATAATCTACATTGTCTCTATAGTACGTTCTTATTATTTATTATTTTTTACTTGGAATAAATATTATTTTAGCTATATAACTGAAAATCTCATAAAACCTAGAGATAATGCGATTGCCATACGAAGCCCAGTATTTATTATCAAATTTAATTTACCTAAAAAAATATTAAAGCAATTTCAGTTCATCCCATCGCTAACATTTCAATCTGTAACTTCGACAACTAGAAGGCAAATTGTGGGCAAAGTCAGAGCTGCTTGGGGAAGGGGTGCTTGTGGGGTGAAAACTTCTATGCACAGATTGAACCTAATTTAATTTATGAAACGCAATCATTTAGTTCAGGTTGTCAAGTTGAACACTTGTTGAACCTTACGAAATTGGTTACTGATACACTTCTTGGAAGTTCTTAACAACCCCAAAACACAAGTTTATTCAGATTTTTAGAGTATTCTGTTTTATCTTTAAATACTTAATTTTATGCCTAATCACACTTTTACGTTTGTCATTCCAGGCTATTACTACTTCTATTGTGATTCTTACTGAACAGGAAGTAACACATACTTTATCTATGGTGAAATTATCATCGACTAGTCAGATGTTTTGTGATTTAAAAGTATTCTTATTTTACAAAAGGAAATCTATTGTCATAATAACATTTACTTTAAAAGAATAGTAAAATAAAAAATAATATATTTGCTGTATTCCTAAATTCATATCAACATTAAAATATTGTGGCAGTCGTGTCAATAGTCTATTATTTAAAAAGATTTCCGACATATATGGGAAAGAAAATATGTACACCAATACTATTTTGTGCATGTAAATTTTACTATATATATATATATATATATATATATATATATATATATATATATATATATATTTATATATGTTCATTGTAGTAGTATTTATGGAAACATAAATAATTATACATCTAATAATATATATAATTTCGTAAGCCGAATATTGAGAGAAAAATTGTGGGACCATGGAAGGTCCTACAGAGCTGGGAGATTGCTCAAATTAAAGGCGTGCCTTTTAATACGAATGAGCAGGGAAAATGTAGGTTTTTCTCAATTTAGAACATTTATAGCCTTTTAAAGAACTAAAGATACCAAAAGAAATTCATTGAAAAACAGCTGAGTATGATTTTCAAATATTTCAGCTGAGACACAACTTTACAAACATTTTAATAAAAACAGCTGAGTACAAATATTTTAACATTATTAAAGGGTAATTAACCATACGAACATGGGATCAGGTTTAGTTAATGAAGCACGTCTCGTCGTATTAGATATGTTTGACAAGTGTAAAAAAAAAATAATTTCAAAACGCATCAAACAAAAAATATATTTTATGAGAAAATGTTACGAAAAATTTGAATTAAAATAAATTAATTTGTATTAAAAAATAAAATTACTATACAAAGGTTTACATTTTGCTTCAATATGAATAGGGTCAATTTCCCCTACACGCCCCTAGTTATTATTAATTATTAACTTTAACTAATTATTCTACAACAAATACACAAAGTAGCACTACCTTCAAGTAGGTCTAATAGAGAAATATCCGGCATTAAAAATCATTCATTATCACTTAATTTAATGTAAATGTATAAATATATATATATATATATATATATATATATATATATATATATATATATATATAAAGAACATAAGTCAAAATACAAATACAAGAACTATAATTGAATTTACAATTCAAAGCTTTTCGTTTTCTAACAGTACTAACATCATCAGGAATATTAAACAATTTAAATTAACATATGTGCATTTTAGATCAAATAAATAGTTATGCCAAATCAATTACAATGTTGTTAATTTTTTTATTTTGCTGCCCTAACATTACAAACACTAAATATATTATCAAATTTAGATTTTATTTGTATTTGTTCGTTTATCAACACATTATTAGCATTATATTTATGAATTTCTAAAGCTTCATAAATATTCATTTTCAGGCCTTTTTTAATTTCTCTTATAAGTATCATATTATCTATATTAGGAAATATGTTTTTGTTATTAATACAATGACTAGCAAAATTTGATTTATAAATTTCTGGCTTTTTATATGCATTAAAATGTTCTTTATATCTATCTTTAAGTTTTTTCTTAGTTTGTCCTATATAAACTTTATTACAATAATCACATTCTAATTTATATACAACGTTTTTTTCATGCATATTAATGATATTATTATTATTATTATTATTCATTATTTATTTTAAAATAAATAAAACCTCTAAACCACAAATAACATTTATTTAAACCTTATGTACATTTCGATTGCCCAGCAATCATCTTCAGAGGTATTTAAAAAATACAACTAACTTTAAACAACATAATGCAACAAATATATAGGCATAAACCTGTAACTACTGGCAGGATATTGAGGAGCTAATAGGTAATATTGAGAATGGTATATGGTTTTTAAACGAAACAGATAAAAACTACATCAGGAAAGTTTGCAAGGCGAAGATTGCTGAAAATATAAAATTAAAGAAGAATGGAACCAGAAATAGTCAAGAATTAGAAGTGATCAAAAGTTTAAGAAATCTTAATTGTTATTTTTTAAAAGCGGATAAGGGAAATACTATTGTAATTTTAAATAAAGAAGATTATGTTAATCGAGTTAATAATTTGTTAAAAGAAGAAATGTTCATGAAAGTAAAAAAAGAATCCAATAAACAAATTTGTAAATGAAAAGGTAAATATTATTAGAAGTTGTAATTTAGTTATTCCAAAAATTAAATTTATAAATTTAATGTTTCAAATGCAGTTATACCTAGGTTATATTGCCTCCCAAAGATACACAAAGAAGGTAATTTGATGAGACCGATAGTTTCGGGGATTGACTCACCAACTTATCTTTTGTCAAAATGGTTAAATAAAGTTTTTGGAAATTTTAAATTTAATATAGAATCCAGCTCAATATAAAAATACAGGAGAGTTTATAAATAAATTGAAAAATATTGAACTGACAGAAGACGAAATATTTGTATCGTTTAACGTTTGTTCACTATTCCCAAGCATTCCAGTTGCTGAAACATTACTTTTGTTAAAAGAATTTTTAATTGAAAATAACATAGAGATTAATGAAGTTAACGAATATGTAAAATTAACTAAATGTTGTATGACTCAGAATTATTTTTCATTTAACAATGTATTTTACCAACAAAAAGATGGTACAGCTATGGGGAATAGTTTATCACCTTTCATAGCCGAACGTTTTATGAAAAATTTTAAAAAGGAATTAAGAAACAAACTCCCGTATTATCCTAGAGTATGGATTAGATATGTAGATGATGTTTTCGCAATTTTTAATACCAAAGAGTTTAACGTTGAACATTTTTTATCATTAATTAACAATGAACATAAATACATTAAATTTACTTTTGAAATACAGCATAATAAATGTTTACCGTTTCTTGACATATTATGTATTAGAATTAATAATAAAATTGAATTTGATATATATAGGAAACATACAAATAATGATAGATATATCCCGGTAGATTCTAACCATTGCAAATCCCATAAATTAGCAGCTTTTAATACTATGGTTAATAGATTAATTACTATTCCATTGCATAAAAATAGATTTAAATGTGAGTTGGCCAAAATTAAAGAAATCGCTAAATTCAATGGATATGATCCTAAAATAATAGATAATATATTGAGGAAACAAAAATTTAAAAAGTTTAGAAACGATTCTACTACCTTAATAACACAAAAAGAAAATATTAAAAATTAATTCATTAGCCTACCATTCGATATGGATTTAACAAAAGGTCTAGAAAAAGTTTTTAAACAGGTAAATTTAAAAGTAGCTTACAAAAGCTTAAATAGCTTAAAAAATGTATTAGGTAACCCTAAAGATAAAATAAAGATGATAGATAAATCTGGGATTTATAAAATAAATTGTAATTCATGTAGTAAAATTTATATTGGCCAAACAAAAAGAAAAATAATGACCAGATTTAATGAACATATTAGCCATGTAAAATTTCAAAGACTTGAAAAATCTAGTATTGCAGAACATATTCTAAACACTAAACACACTTTAGAATTAAATGATCTAAAATTATTGAAAACTGTTAATTCGAAAGGTCTTTTGAATAGTTTTGAAAGTTTGTACAATCACAAATATGACGAAAATAATTTATTAAATTGTGATAAAGGGCCTATCTCTAAATCTCAGTTATATTCATTAATTAGGAGAGAGTTATAAATTTGTTAATAAATATAATTTTTGTTTTTTAGTGAAATTGAAATGGTTGTAACTGTAACTCTTCACCACGAGAGTTGGAAGACCGGACAAAGTTGTAGAGGGGGTATTTACTGCAGCGTGATTGGTCGTACTAGTTTTTTAAATTAAGATGCGTGGCGAAGTAGTTACAGGTTTATGCCTATAAATTTGTTGTATTATGTTGTTTAAAGATAGTTGTATTTTTTAAATACCTCTGAAGATGATTGCTGGGCAATCGAAATGTACATAAGGTTTAAATAAATGTTATTTGTGGTTTAGAGGTTTTATTTATTTAAAAATAAACATTACGCCACAATTGCTTCATACAGTTATATTATTCATTATATTTATTAATTTATTATTAGTATTATATGCGAATTTTAAAGGTAGCAACATAAAATTGTTTTCCTTTAGGCAAACAGGAAGTATTTATGTGTTAAAAAATATACACGATTGATTTAATAAAATCTGCATCACAAAAGGTGCAGAGTCATTTAACTCGAATGAGTTGAGTTGTAAAACCGTTTAGGTTTAAGACACGCGGTGTACTAAACGGTGGAACTAATAACTTGTTTCCTAATGTCTTTAACTATAACAGAGCGATTCTAGAGGTGTTATGGATTCATTAGGCGTGTTTGGCTTTTACGATTTGTAAAGGCACTTTGGAAATATATTCTCGCTATTCGTACACCCTAGCCACAATATCACATTTTGTACTTTTTTTTTAACAAAATGGTATTAATATTTTTAAATTAATTTAAATTTAAAAATTTTCAAATACGTTTAGTGGGTAATAAGGACTATATCCACTATCTCAATAAACTTAAACTTTATATTGTACACATTAGAAAGTTAGAAAAAATTAAACATTAAAGCATCACTAGTCAGCTCCATTATTATTGATGTATTTTGTAAGAATTAAAGCCGACAAATATTTTTGTTAGGGTGTTCAAACGTGATTTATTAAATGCACAATAATTAGGCACTAGTTGGGATATTATAATTTTTTTTTTAATTTGAAACCGTATGTTTGTGTTTGTAATTCCCTTTATAAAAATTAGTTGGGCGCATTTAGAATTTCTTGTACATTAGTAAGACCGTATGTGTTAACTATCTAGACATACCCTTCAGTCCTATATAACGACTAAAATGAAACATATGTTGTTTGCAATGTTTCTACAAAAGTTTAAATTATATTTTAGTTTTACTTAAATATAAACACTTTTTTACAATGTCAGCAAAAAGTAATACAAAACAAATTATTTATTACAGTATATTTATAGTTTTCTGTGAGTAATATTACATTTAAAAGTTTATTTTATATATAGCAAAAATGTTTCTTTGTAACGTGGGCAAAGGACGACAACGCAAATACCGGCTCAGTCACCGCAATCCTATTATTAAATGCAATCAATCAACCCTTGTAGGGCTATTAAACGCAATGTTGTTGCTAAACGTAATTGCAGATAAACATAACTAGATACAGTGAGAAACACTGTCTATTTAAACACACACACAGCCACTTATAGGTAATATTTTTACCTACGTTAACACAGCCAACAAACATTAAACCAAGAGACTATTATAGTTGGCTATAACTTCAATTAAAATAAAATAAAATAACACATGACTATAGTAGGAGCCAGCGTTGCTATATTTACAAAACTGAAACGCATTGCTAAATTTTCTTATTGTCTTCATCAAAGTTATATGGGGTTGAATTATAATCAGTGTTGCTCTATTATTGTTTTCCGTGTTTGGTCTTCAGTGTTTCTTATAAAACCTTAATATGATAACATAAAGTGTAAACTATAATATTTTAATCTTGAACTAAGAATAGATTACATATAGAAAAAAAACAGTATTGTCCAGATATATAAAATAAACCAGTTGAGCGATAACATTTAAATCATTTATGGCGCGAAATTTTTCCGCTTTAGGTAAATCATGTTGCGGTACCTAAGCCGATTTTTTTCTTATTCTCTGGTTATAAATACAAGTATCTCTAACGATTATGTGACCTGCAAGAAAGAGAATGATTGTACCCATTAACCTGTTTACGTGATAAAAATCTTTCAATGCCTAGTGATAAATAGTTGGGAACTATGTATGTTTGGTTAAGCACGAGCACTGATCATAGGGAGCGAGAGCGGTTACCATTCCAGGCCTGACGTTGCAATGCCATTTCCTGAGCTTGGTATTGTTTGTTTATTTTGAGAAATATCGACAATAACTCGAAATTCAAGCTGTTGGAACAATATAAAGAGCTAATACGTCATGCAGCTATATGGTGAAATTCCGAATATATACGACCGACTTGAATATATCCCCTTGACACGGCAACGAAAATTTAATGAAATGTAATGTAAACGTATGTCATACTTCTCTGGTTAATTGAGACATCGTAAATACATGACGCTCCCCTGCAGCGTTGTATATTGCAAAATTACCCACGAAGTCACTCACGCCGGGGGTTGTATATTACCTGCAGCAGTTAATGGCAGGTTTACCCCCTAACCTAGAGAGCGTTCATTTCGATGGAAACAATTCTACTCTCAGCTCGGTTGTTATGCCGTTACAAAATATACACTGTAATTTATTTTAAAAAATAACATTGAAAATGCTTTCATTTATGTAAAACTGCTATAAGCTAATCATTACGTTTGAATTGTTTTATAATCAATTTTAAATAGGGCGTGATTTTATATTTCAAATATATATTACGTAACCTAATCGGTAACTATGAATTCTTTAGCGCTAAAAGTTTATAATACGCGTATATACGATTTTTGCTTGATATTTTAAAAGCTTGACTTGTTGCTCAACAATAGAAGCGAAACATTATATGCATTAAATAATAGCCTCGGCAAACTGATTTTATTTCGAAAATTTACTTCAATAATAACTACCTTTATATCCACTAAAAAGATAGGTGAATAATATTAATAATGATTAAAGTAATAATAATGAGATAAAAAATTAAAAAAATTAATAAAAAAGTAAACTTATATCCCAGTTACGTTTAATATCTTTATAAACGATATCTACTTGTTTATACACAATTTCATGATACAATTAAAAATATGTTTAACAATATAAAGTTTTTTCTTAGAACGTAAATACTGGTGAAGCAGTGAAAAGGTACGATTATGAAGAATCACCAATAATATGTTTACGAAACAAGAATCACCGTTTAAAACATCAGTATCAAGTACATTAGTGCATTTTAATCTGTAGCATAAAAAATATCATTATCAGTAAAGTGGTGTCGTTGGCTTTGCGCATATTCTCAGAGGGTAAGAATCCGACCCTGATGTTCTGTAGCATCTGCAACAGAATGCTTAAATTTCCTGCGAATTCATTCCTTCGAAGCCTTTTTTTATCTTTTGGTAGATCATCCTGGAAGACTTTTCAGTTAAGGTAGCCCCAAAGAAAGTCTTCTAGAGCTGTCAAATCTAGTGAACTGACCAAGGAATATCTCCATTCCTGCTGATTAGATGTCCTGAAAATGCGAGTTAAGGATATTTCTTCAAACATTAGCAGTATATCTTGTTGCCTGATTGTGCTGGAAGAGTGTTACTTCATCCTTCCCGTGGCGGTAGATTACAGCAACCGCATGTTGCTCACTTGACCAATACACTGTGACTTCTAAACTATTCACATCTATAGTCACGTGAAGTAGTTTCCCTTATATATATATATATATATATATATATATATATATATATATATATATATATGTGTGTGTGTGTGTGTGTGTGTGTGTGTGTGTGTGTCTGTGTATGTGTGTATGTGTGAGTGTGTAATATTTGAGAAACATTTTCTATCTATAAATTTACGCTTTCTACATATGTGCACCATTCCGGATTGGTACACGTAAACTTCTAAAAATCTAGATTCAATCTTTCAAATGTCGTCTACAGTCAACTTTTGGTAGAAGTGAGAAAGAATTTGATAAACATTCACACAAAAAATGTAAAGATAACTGACTTGATAATACAGCTACCAACATCTCATAACCGCTATTTTCAGCGACTAACTACTGACATTTTTAAAGACAATTAGAGTTAAAACGAAAACAAAACCCATGTGATAATAAATATCTTGGTCCAGACGTGAAGATTTCCCCGAGGATCGGTTTCGGATGCAAGCGTAGCGAAGCTGATCGACTGCGTTTCAATTTACAATAGCATTGGAATCGCATTCAGAAGTTTTACCAGATATATTTCTCGAAAGCTATGAGACCTATTAATGGTTAAACCTAGTGGATATACTTAATATATTGAAAATTTAAATTGTAGACATGATTGTTAAATATCCATGACTCAGAACAAATAATTTTAATAACAATATCAAAACCTATATGTTTGTCTCCTAATTATGTTCGTTTCTTGATTTATTACCAGTTATACTATTTCTGATATTTTATTACTTTTTTGGCATATTATTTAGTTAAACTTCTTTCCTCTCCTGGTATTTGAAAAAAAATATTTTAGTTTGAAATTTATCGTAAATACATGTAATAAGTATAACAAATACCTTTTCGAAATTAATGTTTCTTTTAAATCATATTTTACTGTAAACTAAAATGTATGTCCTAATCTAAACTAAAGTAATAAACAACCAGAAAGTTTTCTTACAGTTAATAATTACAAAAAGAACATTCTAAGTGGTATTTTAAACTTATTACCCTTGTTTTCAATAAATATAAAAAACACATTTTTTTTTACTGTAACCACTCCGGTCTATTAAAAATAGCAATGGTGTGATTTAGTTTATTAAAAAAAATTTATTTTCCCATATTAAAACCGTTATTCTTTATACTAGCAGAGATTCACCGGGTCGATTGTTTTCCTTCGACCAGGCAGACTGGCTATCTGTTTAACAGTTCTAATAGAGCCAGGTTACATTAAAACTGCCAAAAAAATTTGAAAAAATTAAAATACTTAAGATATTAGTCTTTTAATACAATTTGCATTTTACAAGTTTAAGATAAATATTTTAGAAAATTTTCCTTAAAGAAAATTGAATCACTGTAAGTAGTACAGCGATGTATTGTTTATTGTTTCTGATTTATTAGCCAATGTCCACCCTTTGCTGTAAAACCATTTGGCGACGAGATGAGATGGGCTTCCTTGAAGTTGGGACAGTCTTAATCCTGGACCTGGCCAGGGTTATCACCATGAAGGTGTTTAGTATTCAAGACTCCATGACCACAAAGCAGTCTTCGGGGTCAGGAGCATCTGATTACGTTGGAGATGCGCAGCAAGGTAGTCACGGCAGGTACTCATTAAGAATGCTACAACGCTAACAGATCGGGGCAGGTTTTGGCCAATTGGTCCCTCTTAGACAATACTTCCTTAAGTTGCGTGTTTCTATTTTCAAAACCAACATATATGTTTTCTGTTGTTTCTGGTGTTTGAGTTGTTCTAGATGTTAATATACAACAAACAACACTTTTATATTAAGTAAAAGAGATACGAAAAATAGCATAAGCCTATAAATGATAAGACCTATTGTTAAGCAAATCTAATGTCATTGGGGAAATGAAGAGGTAATATTCAGACAAGGAAAGTCGGTTACTATGAAAGCTACATAACTCAATCCTAGTGAACGAGTTGGAGCCCCTCGACGCTGCTATAACCTTCAGCATAGTGGGTACATGACGCATGGCATCTAAGGACTGTTAAATAAACCTTATATGTTCCTTCCCTAACAGATTTTATATCGTAAGAGGTAGCTCGATTCATAGACGTTCCATTTTCTGACAATGTAATTTAATATTCGCAGTTTAAAACTCAAAAAAGAGTAGTAGGCTAAGAGGCCTTACTTGTACAATTTATATTTCACTTAGTATTACATTGCGGTTTTTATAATATACGCTTCGTTAATTTTCACTTTGTTTAATTTTATTTTGAAATAATTACATCTTTTAGAGTCTGTATCTTTCTTTAGTTTTCCTGCTGTTTTTTTCAATTTATTCCTCGATGTTTTCCTCTTTGTCCATTTTCGTTTTAAATAATTACAATATTTTCTCTATATATTTTGTGCTACACAAAAGACCAACAATTAATTAAAAAGCACAATTATTTCGATATTTATGTAAGCCTTAATTTGCTTTCAGGGGAGATAATTGCATTTTCACTAACATACAAAGATTAATTTTAAGCATTAATTTGCCCTTTCCACGTTACTGAACATTAGGGCCATTTCAGTTTTGTTTAAAATGAGTTATTTTCTCTCCTCTCTATTATATGTGCTTGATACTTGAATAGGCATTCATACTAGTGTTATATATATATATATATATATATATATATATATATATATATATATATATATATTTTATAAAAAAAACACAAGTCGTGACTAATAGATATCGCTTTGTATATAATATATAGTGGGATTAATATCCGAGTAACGACTATTTAACGGATGTAATAGGATATATATCGTAATATTTGTTCTATATTAAATCCATTTTATTTGATTCAAAAGGTGTCTTGCTAGGTTCATATTCTTCATCCATACACAAATATTCATTGTTTGGTGACTCTGCTCTAAAGATTACTCAGTTGTGCATGTTGGATTGGCGGTTACCTCTACACGAGCAGTCCCAGCGGCTGGTAGAACTCTCCAGGACATGTAAAAGTAAAGTTTCATCAATATAGCATGCGATTATCACCAGAGGACATTAGGGCAGCCATCTTTTCATTACTGGCCAAAGATTACGGAATGATTTTTATTATATCTAAATTTGTGAAAAGTTGATCATTTGTGATACTTCGAAACTCATTAACTCTCCTTCAAAGCAAGGTGTTTTGTTGTCATATTCATCTTTCGCCTGTAATGTACTTAAATTAAATTATATTCTGAAATAATAAATTTTCAATCATTTAAACATTATTTTATGACGTCTACTCGTTGAGATTCGTGATAGGTGTATTTTTACATTTCGACATACACAATTATGTAAACAAATTTTAAGAAAGTATGTATATTAATTAAATAAATAAAACCTCCCAACTTTTTTTTTTTTTTTAAATCCAAATGAACATTTCGCATGCGCAGCAATCATCATCAGAGGGAATTACTAGAAGAATAACTGTTAGTAGAGATTATTAACCGTAATTATTTTAACAATTTCGCTAAAGATTGTTTTCTTTACAATTAAAAGATATATAAGGATTGACATTAAAATAAAAATGTTTTTGTGGTTATAAGGTCTTAAGAGCTGTAAGAAATTATGTTATCACTCCCTTTAATGTTGTATGCATGACTGAAACAATCCTGAAAATTACAGGAATTGAGAGTTGTTTCTCTATCCCAGAAATGTTACCGGACCTGTTCGGGCTATTGATAACAATGATGAAGCCATAAGCTTTGGAATAATTAATCAGAACCTAAAAGGTATAAATTTGATTTAGGATTTTTTTATAAAATTGATAAAATTCACACAATAATAAACCATGAAGCAATGGTTATTATGTCTGGTACTCAGCGTAAAACCACGTAATAAATAGAATGTCTGAATGCAGTGAGATTCACGGACTAGTCTCAAGCGAGTTAATCAAATCCCGGCTCACCCGAGGGAGCTCTAAATCTGAGAAATCTAATTACTATCTGACATGAAAAATGACAAAGCAAATAGTTTAACCTCTTGGGGCAGCCTGTTAGTACTTTAACCGTAGCTGACAGTGTTTATATATATTACTTAGGCATGTTAATTGTTTGTTTTAATTTAACCATGGCATTTAGCTTGTGGAATCTACTGTAACTCAATAAAGACATGCCCAACGAAGTAAATACTTTAAATTTGTTGGAGAGAATTAATAAATACTTTAATAATAGTTGTCTATGTAATAATAGTTATTATGTTAACCGTAAATTTCAACATAATATTTAGTAATCAATGAAGAACAAACTCATGGAATTAAATGAACGTTTTACATGAAAGTAGGAAACAAATATTTTAAATAGACAAAAATTATATAAATAATAATTCCGCGTTGTGTGTAATAAGAAGGTTACCTCAGACCAGATGTTCAAGAATGTTATTTAAAATTTCTCATAATAAATTTCACACACACACACACACACACCCACACCCACCCACCCACCCACACACACACACACACACACACACACACACACACACACACACACACACACACACACACACACACATATATATATATATATATATATATATATATATATATATATATATATATATATATCACTTTCACTTATGTACTTAAACAAGAATCTTACTTGGTATTTATGCGAGTTAACTTTCAATGACTTGCCCTGTCGTTATCTTCGAGTATGCCCGATGATAATGACAATTCCAGTTATTGAAAGTAAACTCGCATAAATACCAAGTAAGAATCTTGTTTAAGTACATAAGTGAAAGTGATAATTATAATTGAATTGTAAATTTAATTATAATACTTGTATTTGTATTTTGACCTATGTTTTATATATATATATATATATATATATATATATATATATATATATATATATATATATATATATATTTATATACACTGTACTGATGACTATGAAGTCGGATCGTTATAATTATATATACCTTCGCAATAAGTTGCTTCTAAAGCCCTGATATTAGTGATATAGAAACACTGAACTGAGACTCTTGGGATCATGACTGCCACGCTAGACTGCAATTGGTCGCCAAACATTTGTGTTATTTGTGTTCCAAGTTTGAGTAAAAAGTCTTATTGCTAGACACCCCCTCGTCACCACTCTTCTTCTGTTTCACCCCCTTTTAATTATTCTTTTCAACAACACACCGGCAAAAACAAATGTATCTTTGAAAGCACGGAGTAACAAAGCACGAAGTGTTAATTTTAAATCTAGAATACTGCAAAACAGATTAAATAAAGGTCTAAAGTCGATGATTCCCATGATAACGTATAGCCATGACCCATTCGATCCACCCTTTGTAGATTTCAAGTCCTACTGCCTATACAACTTTAATGTAAATGAGCGTGGGATTTTAATGTACTTAAGAGGCCTATAAGGTGTTGAGCTTTAGAGGTCTCTATAAAGGATGAAAAATCAGCGGAATTCTATCTATTACAGGGTGAAATATCGATGTTGGCAACATATGTTGCACCTAAAAACAACAAGCCGACATATGTCACACATCGGTTCTCCTTATATACTCGCGATTACCATCTTAACGACTAAACACCCAGATAGGGTAGTGCAGAATATGACCCTACCTCACCTTACTTGTTTCAACGAACTGTGAACTGTCGAGTATGCAGGGTGATGGAATATATCTCCAGACTTACTTCTAAAATACCAACTCTTAAATTATGCTAGCTCAAATATTTAGTGTATTCCGTAGGGTCAGTTCTTTAATAATAATACCCCATGTAATAAGTCTGCAAGACATTTATATCTCGTTTTAAAATGATAAAACTACATAAGGTTTTATAACGCGGTTCCACAAGAATTTATATAACTGTATTGTTTGAAACTTTAACTAAATTAAGTTACATTTCATTGACTCGAATTGATTACATTTCATTAAATTCCCATTAATATACAAATTGTATGACGACATAAAAAAGTACACAATTATTCATTAAATCAATTATATTTATTAAGATATTCATTGAGAATCTTTTTATTTTTATCTGTTCTTTATGCAGTTCCTAATTTGCCTCCTGGCTTTATCTATAAACCAGTTTATGCTAATATTAAATTTATTATTCCCATACAATGTATATAAAACTTATTCCTTATTTTTTAAGTATCTAATAGCTAATAATGACTATTTAATTGGAAATTTTGTGATATTTTTAAATGATATTTTTTTAAAATTAGTTTTCTCATTTTTATTTAATTTTATCCATGCAGATTATTTTTATTCCGTTTTGATTGTTTCGCCTTACGCTTTAATTTACAATGTCAATGAGGATTCTACTAAAATTAGCTCTTGGGTTATTATTTCTATTTGATTTAATCCAACTTTTTTCTCATATTTCTAACTATATGTTTTGTTTCTTCTATGATTTATTTACCTATTATTATTTAATTAAATATTTATTTATTACTTTATTTGCAAGTCCTGAGACTTATATTATCGATTATTTTATATTAATAATAATATTTGTTCATTACTTATCCGTATGTGATTATATGTTTACATTTATATTAATAACAATAATATTTATACATATATCTTTATTTATTTATTTATTTATCTATTTACTTTACTTTCACAAAGTATCTAGTATATTTTTTATCATTTAAGTATATCAAATATTTTATAATTTAACCAGCGCAAATACTCTTTTTACAACAATTCATAAACTGTAAATTTTGCTTGTCTCTGATATTTGCTCGGAACGATTATACTTTGAGTTCTACTTATTTCAACATAGCATTGTCCATTAAAAATTATAATTAAATTAATTTAATTAAATAATTATTTTTGCCAAATTCCAGGACAATGCTTGACCGTCTCAGTTTACAGAGACCTTGCGTCTTCTTTTTGTTTGCCAGAACATATAATGAAGTTAAGCTCAAATAATATTTCTATGTACCGAACTATTGAATGCCAATATGTAAGTGAGTTTATAAATCAATGAGTGCCTAAATAATATAAATTTAAGTTGTCTGGTGTATGTCAGTTGTAGGAATAAATGTAGGATTTGCAATGAAGTGCAAGATTATCATCTAGTAAAATATATTCACTAATAAATTCTACGTAATTCCAATAGACGTGTTAAAACTATATAGCTCCTAGTTAAGCCAAACGGCTGCGTTAATCTAGACGGGTTAGAACACTGCGTCTCAATGAATGTTTATATGTCTAGTAATCTACATCCAAATTGTCCTTAATGTTTTAATATAATAAACGCTAATTAGTCTAACGGATATTTCACCAAAACGAGTTTGGTATGATCTGTATGATGACCAAGTAGAGAAACTGAAATAGTTTTATAAATCAGAAAATGAATGCACTTTTCCATTTCGTGGATTTGATTTTGATTAGTCAAACATAAAATAATGATGTTAAAAGAATTTGATTCCTAAAGAGACAATCCGTTCCTTATCGATTCGTTTGTTTTGTCCTATAGTGAAGTTCTTAATATCAAAACAAACATGTACTTTTATTTCGTAATATTTTGGATTTACATTTTTTACTGTTAGCTAATATTTTATAGTTAAATCTTTTACTGTTGGTTGAGATTAATTTAGTAATCTACCAGTGCATACATGTCTTGCACTATTTTAATACTTAGTTTAACATTTCCAAAGTTATGTCACAGAAGTTTTTAACACGAAAGCATTTAATAAATTTTATAAAACGTCACAAGTCAATAAAAGAGGCAATTTGTAATAATATTTGATTCCTGTTCTGATTTCTAGACCGTCCTCAATAGAAATATAGTTTTATGTATGATTATTAAAATATGTTAATACTATAATTTTAACACTATTATTTTTTTAATAATTTTATTATTGAAGTAGATAGATTGAACTATTTATGATGCAATGTAATCTTTCAAGAAATTAATTTTTATCATATTTATAATAATGACTTCTTCTACGCCTTGAAAATGGTCTAGGAGTGACAGAAGCTAATTGCTTTATTTTGGTCAATCTGTATTCAAGATATTTAATGAGGGCATCACTACGCTTAAACCAGGCGTTGATATCCTTATACTGATTGAATCGACTTAATGCCCGGAATAGCACAACCTTCTATCCCGTTGAAGCTACTTGACGTAGCGAACAAAACACATTAAGGTTGGTAGACCTGTACTCAGAAACCAAATTTTATAATAAATAATTCATTTTACGAAATAACTTGGTAAGAAGAAGATTGTGATGAAATTAAAATGTTTTTAAAATAGTTTGATTCTTTGGGAGATATATTGAATAATTTTTTATAAGTGTGCTTATTTATTCTTATTGTTTTGTAATAATAATACAGTATATTCTCCTTATTTTATTTGCAGCTGTCCCATCTATAAGATCAGCTGTAATCATAATCAAATTTAATTGGCAGTCTCCATTCAGCAATTAAATGAAATCCTCGTACACCCAAAGGAGCCTTATATTTCATAAATGTAACTCACAACTTGACGTCTACTAAAATGGAAAATCCTGCCTAATGTAAATTAATGGGCAAATCTCCTGAGACCGTCTGTATTTTGCTGCGACCAAAGTGGTACTGATTTGAATTATGTGTAGTTTACAGTGCAAAACCTCCTGCACTTTACGATCACTCTTGATATATTTAAATGGTTTAAGACATGCATAAAGCACATTTATACTTAGTTACCTTTAATAAGAAAAACATTAAATTATATAATGTTTTTTTTTTTTAATGAAAATATTTAAGTAATTTTATTTTAGCCTTATTCATGCTTGCTAAGGTTCTATATGGGAACTTCTTGCTTTCCTAATGGAGTAGAACACAAACTTTCACAGAAATTCAAACATGGGAGGAGGAACAAGCTTGTTACTTGAATTAAAGAGTTAATTGTAAGGAATTATCCTCTATATTGTATAATGACGATTATTATAAAATGACATTAAAATTGCTCAAGTGTTCCTTATTTATTGAGGGGCCAATACTATCATTTTTAATATCAACAAATTTTAGTTAGAATTTAAGTTTCAAGTTAAAATATAAATTTTATTTTAAACTTAAATGAAAACTGTATCTACTTACGTTAAATGAGTTTTCTCGTTTCCTTTAAGCATTTTTTTTTATATTACTGTTACCTGATAATATATATGCTGCAACATTTCTATGAATATGATATTTTTAAACCTACAATAAATTTATATTTCTTTGTTTCTCCAATTAACTCATCATCACCATATTGCTGCTACATTAAGCTTAAGACACTATATAAAACAAGTTAACAACTAGTTCTGAGGGACGCAGGCAAATCTTTCAGCTCTGAAAAAAATCGTTAAATTAGTTCTGCATCCATGAAAGTATTGTGATAGTGCAAGGGAATAAATTAAAAAATTATTTCAGTGTAACTATATACAAGCCGTAAAGAGATAAAGCAGGAACGTATATTTATAAATAGCGTGTTCTAGTTGTGAATTCAAGAACTATTTGTGAACTAATCAATAATTTTTAATAGTAAAATTATATTATAAATCACAGAATTTTAATGATTTAAGAGCCTTTTATCCTAAAAGTATAGTAATATAGATGAGGCTTTTACAATTTTAGTAATTTCTACCATTTATTTTCCAATATTTATCACTTTTTAAGTAAGTAATATTTTTATTTATAATCTTTTTCACTCAATAAAAATGGAGTTTGCTTCTCGAGCTAAGAATATTCAAATAATTAAGACGATTTTTATACAACTTGTTTGTCTTTTCAAGTCTTTGTAAAACTTATGGGTTAAAAAAAACTTATGTAACCTATGGTGAGTTGCATGCTCCCAATATAGGCTATAGTCTTATAGCACGACATAGTTAAAATATGACGGTAGGAAATTTCTATAACAAAATTCCTTTTGAAAACTTATTTCAGATATTCCGTTTCATGAGCTAAGTGAACTGATACAGTACGTTATTTTATGGAAGTTATACAGCAAATTAGAAAATAAATGTGATATTTTCCATTTAATTATTTTATTTTTAAATAATATACTTTTGAGAATTTCTTGAATTTAAAAATAACACTTTGTACAACCTTTTTATTTCCGTAATGCTTATGATTAATTATTTCCAACAAAAGTGCAAATGTTGAACAATAATGTTTCTTACAACCAACAGAACTGAAACCATTTATATTGGTGAAATTGTACTGATCCCAATATAACGTCATATAACCTCCACACACGGTAAATCTACTAAGCGTAGTGAAGTTTTAAGGACTTCCTTTCCTTTGCAAAGAGCTGCTAATTGCCACTTATGCATTATAAAGTAATTGCAACTAGTTCTTTAATCACTTCTCCTTCCCTCGCGTTTATATCCAAGCGAGGTTTAAAACTTATAAAACCTATCAATTAAAATGTATATTAACTTATTTGAAATTTAAATTTAATAAATTACCTATAGTCCTTTCTTGCTTTTGTGGTAATATAACAGTTCATAATAAAATTTTGCAACAGTTAAAAGCAAAATTATTTTAAAAAAAAACGTTTTGAACAGTTTCGTAAACTATTTCAATATTTCTAAAGAGCTCTTCTACATATTTAAAAATACTTTTACTTAATAGACCCTGCCCAATAGGGGTTTTTTTCGTCACATTAAATAACCTGTATTTCTCGTTGTACTTATAAAAAGGTGAATTTATATTACTTTTAGATGATTTAAAATTATAATAATTTATGAATTATACTAAATTATTTCTGTATTAATTTAGCTTATTCATTTTCAATACTAACCTAATTTTAACGAATGGCATTTAATTATTTATAATAAGTAAGTTCTATTTAAAAAACAATTCCAAATAACTATTTGATTTGGTTATAAATAAAAGAGCCTAAATTAGTGGGAAAATATACTCATAACATGTGTTATCAGAGGCATACAGTAACTCATTTGTTAATGAGTTAAAGCTAAAGCAAGTGTTTCTACAGATTACATTTAGCCCGGCTACTCCCTTATAATTACCTCGGTAGAACAGACAGAAACTTTTAATGGTTTGGGTAAGAGTTAATTATAACACCACGGTACATTGTAACTTACAATATTTTAAACGAAATTGTTGTTTCACACATTCTAGCTACATAGGTTAGTTTACAATACAATAAAACCAGGATTACCCTGATGGGATCCTGGAAGGGCGTTCGAGATTGCCTCGTAAATGGAGTGGGGATGTAACTTCACGTTAGCTCTAGTAGATGGCGAGTCCTTACTTAAGGATGTAGAATAGCATTGCCATGCTGTAGCGTGCTGTTAGATTCAGTCGGCAGGAACGGAATGTGAATTGGGATTCTCCTGGGACCCCAGCAGCCCTAAGTCT
>JBAIZL010000001.1:17202500-17292500 GCA_036971475.1 Prosapia bicincta | reverse complement strand
AAACCAATACACCACATACTCACACCAATCCAATACACCTAAGCAAAGGTTTGGTCCGCAACACATCATTGAATAATTCACTAACCCAGTCCAGACTCGTTCGCTGCAAAATATCAACTAGTAGTGGTTTTTTTGCCAAGTGATAGGAAATAAAGTATTTTTTTTTTTAAACCTTAAAATGTACAACACAAAAAACTGCAAGTAATATAAACAATACAAAGTGTGTAATATATTACAGCAACCGGTTTTATAGTTGTTATTCCTAAAGGGCTGAAGGGAAAAGCTGAAACATTTGGAGCTCAGATACTTGACAACTTTACAAAACAGAAAAACCCACTTACGGGCTCCGTAAAATCTTCGCGGGAAACAAGTCAACCATAACGGGAAAAGAGCGATTATGAAGATTTAAATAAACATGAAGTTCTAAAAGCAGCGATTCAAAGTGGTTCCAAGGCGAATGTGCTCCCTCTCACAAGCACTCTCGCACACGTAAAAATCCTTGCACTTAAATAGGAGTGTTTAACATTAAACTATAAAAGTGTGTCAGCAGCTTTTATCATTATAAATTTTTAAATATTTTCTGAACTCAACTATAAACTCCATAACCTTGATATCCTTTAACAATACTAAAACTAGCTTAAATATGAAGATTCGAATTGAGTGGTACCGAACCGGTCCGATGGTCAAAATATTCCAATGATAGTTTTGTTGCTTAAGAAAGGGTGACAGTTTAGGTGGTCCAATGGTTAATAGGCAGATAGAAGCTGAAAATCCCCTAAGGCAGGGATACTCACTACGCGGCCCGCGGGCCGCATGCGGCCCTCGTGACGATTTTTTGCGGCCCTTAGACGGTTAGGATTGAAGTCAAAATATTTTATAACTTCAATAAATATTATATTTATTTACTGAGTGTTTTGAAAATCTGTCGTTGTTTTACTAAACTTAATTAATTACTCAAACTACTGAAGTTAAAAACCCCGCCCGCTGTATCTTTGCCTCGGGCTTTACTGACCCTTAGCAATAGTATCGGCAACACCGCAACGCAACGCAACTTAACGTGTGAGCGTTGCCAAACAGTGCAAGTCCCAGGCGCAGCTTAGCAGAGCCAATCAGCAGTCGGTGGCAATGACCTTGGGAGAGCGCCTAACGTCCCCCACAACCCCGTCATCCCCACAACAGTGGCTGTGGTGCTGGCCAGTTACTGTTTGTCTTCAGTGGAGTCAGGTGTCAGTGGAGAGTAAGATCTAATTTAGTGCAAACGTATGTATAAGTCGCGCTAGTGTCAATGTGATTTAATGTTAGTGTGGTTAACTTTATCGATTGAACATATTATTTTACGAAAATAACATTCAGTTTAGTGATTGAATTTTAAAATTAAATATGGCAGGAGTGTATTTAAAAGGACGGAAACGAAAACTGGATGATGAAAACCGTGAGTTTCAAGCTGAGTGGGAGGAGGATTTTTTTTTTACAAAAGGTAAGAAAAAAGGGACTGCCATATGTTTGATATGTCGTGAAACTGTGAATGGCAACAAACGTTATAATCTGAACAGACATTATACTTCAATTCATTCTCAATTTGAAGACAAATTCACGACAAAATCTAAAATCCGAGAGGAAAAATTGCAATCACTGAAAAAGTCTTATGCTTCTGAACGTAGTGTCTTATTTAAAGCAATTAACAAAAATGAGCTTACTACAAAAGCATCCTATCAAGTCACTGAAATTTTAGCTCAAAAGATGAAACCGTTTTCTGATGCAGAAATTGTAAAAGAATGTGTTGTCACAGTTTGCAAAATTTTGTTTTCACAATTTTCTAACAGTTAACAAATATTGGAAGAAGTTTCGAAACTTCAGTTGTCTGACTCAACGTGCATGTGACGGTCGCAGGATTTAGCAGCAAATATTGCACTTAATCTTACTGATGAACTGCAGCAAAGCAAATATTTTAGTCTTGCACTCGATTCATCCACAGATATAACCTCAATTTCTCAATTACTGTTGTTCGTGAAGTATATATCCAAGGATTGTGTTATCAAAGAAGAATTTTTGGGCATGCTTCCCATGACTGGACAGACTCGAGGTGTTGATTTTTTTAACGCAATAGTAAGTTTTTTTTAAAGAGCTTGGCATTGATTTGAAAAAAGTTATTTCTGTGTGTACTGATGGTTGCCCATCAATGTTAGGACGAAATGTAGGATTTGTTCAGTTGTTGAAAAACCATTTGGGAAATGAAAACTTATTGAGTTTTCACTGTATAATTCATCAAGAAAGCTTAGCTGTTAAATTTGGTGAAAATTTCAGCTGTGTTATGAAAGACATTGTTAAGATCGTTAATTTCATAAGATCAAATGAACTGAATCACAGAACTTTTGAAGAGTTTTTGAAAGAACTTATTTCGCAATACAGGGATGTGCTTTACCACACAGAAGTTAGATGGCTGAGTAAGGGTAAAGTTTTGGAACGTTTCTTCACCATTCAACATGAGATTTCTTTGTTTTTGGCTACAAAGAACAAAGAGTACCCTGAAGTTTATAATTTTAGTTGGTGGCTTAAAGTAGCGTTTCTTACTGACACAGTGGGCATTATGAATGAAACGCTGACTAAATTGCAAGGAGACTATAATAACATTGTAACTAAGATGATGAGTATCGTATTTGCACATGAACAAAAACTCAATATGTATATTGAAGAACTATCAAACAGTGATTATTCCAGCTTCCCTTCAGTTAAAACACTGTTTGATGAAAATCCTGATAAAAGTAAAAATGTTTCCGATTTACTAAAACTGTTGAAAGACCTGAAGGAGGAAATGTCTCAGAGGTTTAGTGACTTCAGGAAGTATCAGGAACCATTTCGCTTGGTAGAAAATCCATGGGCAATGAAACCAGCTAATGTAGCTCATCTTTCTGTTTTTGGATATGAAGCTAGAGATTTGAAAAATGAATTAATCGATCTTCAGAACGATACGGAACTCAAAAGTATTTTTGAAGAAAAGATGAAGAATAAAGCTCACTATGAGTTTTGGAGGGTTGTTGAAAAGGACAAATTTCCTAACTTACTTGAATGTGCTCAGAAAATATTGTGTGTTTTTTCATCTACTTATGTCTGTGAATCTACATTCAGTAAGCTGAAGTTTGTAAAAAACAAGTACAGATCTAGGCTAACAAGTGAGAATGTTGAGAACATTTTAAGAATTTCAGTTTCTTCCCAACCTGCCAACATAGATGCCATATTAGAGGACTGTGAAAGATTTCGCCCATCAACATCAAAGAATTAACTAATTAAAAAAAAAGACATTTTCAAACTTTTTTATGCGCAAAACAGTTTATTTATGTTGGTAATGTAATAAACGTGTATTATAATCATATTGTTTGTCAGTTATTTAGTGCCTCGTGTACTTGCGGCCCTCAGGAAATTTTGGTACCCCTGCCCTAAGGGATACCAAAGAAACCCCCTCCCCACCATCACTCACTTCCACAAGCCGGTTCTCATCTTGATAGTCATGGTGGACGTTACAAGTGAGCATAAAAGTGTACGATGTTTTCTATGTTGAGTGAGTATAATAACCTAACTTGCCCTAACCTAACTTAACCCAGCCTAAAGTGACCTAACAAATTATTTCTATTGTATGTTCATGTTGTTCATGCTCTCATTGGACCAGTTCAAGGTGACCCCTGCATAAACCATCGGATCAGTTCGAGCTGACCCATACGCAAACCATCGGACCAGTTCGAGCTGACACATACGCAAACCATCGGATCAGTTCGAGCTGACCCATACGCAAACCATCAGACCAGTTCGAGCTGACCCATACACAAACCATCGGAACAGTTCGAGCTGGCCCATACTCAAACTATCGGACCACTTCGAGCTGACCCATACGCGAACCATCGGATCAGTTCCAGCTAACCCCTAGGTAAACTATTGGATTAGTTCGACCTTCCTACTTTGGGATTAACACATATCGGACTCTGTTCCATTGACTGCTTCATTCGAAATGTGTTATTTACAACAAAAACGTTTTTAAATAACAGATTTTTAACTGTATTACTATTAGGTCCCCAATGGCATACAGTAAAGCTCTCGCTAAGCACACAGTGCTCGGTATAATTTAAATGACTTGTATGGGTTAATGAAACATGCGTTTCTAATCCGTGCACATGGCGTAGATTTGATTAACGACTATAAGTTGGAAAATCTGTATTTAGCAGCTTGATCATCGTTGCAGGATGTGTTGATTTCAAATCAATAATTCAAGGGACTTCTAATTATAATCAATCATTCATACATTAAACAAAAACACTAAAGTAATGAAACCTTCTACTCTATTGTAAATTTAATATCAGTTTTAAATTATTTATTTAAATAAATTATAATGATTTATTCAATGAAATCAAATTATTATCTACCAATTATAAGTATAAATAATTTTGTTCGCAGGACATTTTAGAAGTTACAAAATGGGTTGCACGGAATCCATACGGGAGATGTTGTAATATTTAATAGTAATCAGGATAAACCACAAACACGTAAAAAGTTTTAAAAATTTAAAGCAAAATAATCAACATTTAAATAAAACGTTAAAAGCTTAAACGTAATTGAAAGTAAACTCTATCCTGCATTATCTTTCCAAGATATGGTTATTACTTTCTTTAACTTGTTGTTAAAATATACTCTTAACCCATTTCCTTTTAAAACTACTATCTTGCATTGAAAAGGGGAATTTATTATTTTGCAGTATTTTATTTTACTTTTTAATTTATAATATATTTTTTTGTTTATATTTGAATATAATATTTTATGAAATTACGATTTTGTTACTATTTCAGTTCCAGTTTAGTATGAATAATACTTGTGAATCATTAAATTTATCTATATTTCAGATGTAATATGTAATTATGTAACTTAGTTTAGTTGTGAAGAGATTGTATGTCTCTTCGTCATTTCTTTCTTGCATGTTTCCTTCTTAAATTACACCCAATGCATTTGTAGTACTCGAATAGATAGAGGAACCCACTGACTACGAAAAGAGGGTGAGGGTAGTGTCACAGATAAATAATTCACCCTGCAGATTGGAAGCGGTTTATTGTGTTCCGGTCTAAACAACTTGTTAAACAAAATTAAGTTTTATTTAAAACCTATGCGAGAATATGTTTCTGCTAATTACAAATGAAATCACTCGAACCGGCCTGAAACGTTGCTACATTGCTTAGTTGTCTTTAAATAACTGGGACGAATTTTTCCTCAGGATTTAATTCTTCAAAAATTCATTCATATAGTATTTTACAATGTCCACTACGAAACGACTTTGTACCTGTAGGTTGACCTATAGGTGTACCTATTGCAACATTAATCATGTCTTGCTTCAATACATAATAATCTATAAAATAATATCAAAGAAAATGTAAAGCCTGTACCAAAAACATTGAAATATCAGTTTGAATTCTTTAACATGCTAGAATTAAATTAACTTTTAAGGACTTTATATTTTTAATAATTTTAACGTATTTGATTTTCTATATTTCGGTTTAAAACATACGTTAGTGTCTGAATTAAAAAGAGTCTAAAAACAATTAACAAAATTATATTTTTCTTGTACGTTTTTATTAATTTATAAATATTAAAGTGTAACATGTATTATACAATTACAGGAGTTTTTTATATTTACTTTCACTTACGATACACAGAAAAATGTTTACTTAAGTTACTAATAACTGAATGATCTATTCCATACATGGGACACTGCAAGAATTGATGAAAAATCTCCCTCCTCTTCGTTTTAGTTACTTTTCGTGATTTATATAAACAAAAGAGACTCGATATTATGCTAATTAATATGCTAATTATTATGCTAATTAATAACACACTTATTCCAAATGTAATGAGTTATCAGTTTAATGTTGTGATGCACATAATAATTTTACAGAAATTGATATAGAATATTCAACATTCCCCTGCAAAAACAATGTTTAGGTTAATGAAACTATTTGTCTCGCTAAAAAGTCTAAGTAATTAACTCTTAAAATTGCAAACATTCGATAAAAACAAACCTGTAATATAAACCTTGCTACACTCTGGAGATTCCGTCATAAGGTCACGATGGGAAAGTATTGTTTCTGCGTCGAAGATACAAATCACAATACTACTGGATTTAACAACTCCTTTGCGAGACTTTCTCCTACTGAAAGTAAGCTCTCAAATATTCCTTAATACAGAGCAGTTCTTCCATAAATTATATTTTAATAATGTCTCTTGTAACACTGTAGATGTAAAGGTTTTTAAAGTCAATACGTTTTCTTGATATGACTACATTTTTTTGTACGGGAGAATAGCATTTCATCCGTCACGCACCAAGAGACATCCTTCATATTTTAGTTAAAATTGTGTGATTTCTCACAACAGTTGATTTCATAGACATATCAGTTAATAAATGTATTACTTTATTTATATTTAAATAAATCGTTCTATAAATATTAATTTTAATTATGAGTTATATACTCTTATTCCAATTTTTAAAATGAAAACTTCCTTAGGCACGCCTGACAGGTATAAGATAACTGTCTGAAATTAATCAATTCAGAACATCTATTAAAGAATTTATATGGACTGCGTTATTTTATTAATTATTTCATTAAATTTATTTGACTAAAACCGTATGTAAATTCTTCAAATGACGTGTTCACATCAGTACACCAGTCTCACTAAATTCTTTTTTTGGGGAAACTATTTCAAACTTATAAAGGAATACACATAGAGTAACAATAAGAGATATGTGCAATTATGTCAGAACATAGATTGAATTGGATCTATATGACAATACATTAAATAGTATTATAATACAGTCGTTACCATAAAGGGATTTTAAAATATATACCATTCACTTAAATTTATTTTAAATGAAGTATAAAATAACCTTTAAACCAAGATATTATTTAGAGCACTAAGATTTCTTCTTATATTAGGTTTGCCCCATTTACTAAAGAAATAAAAGCAGAATCGAGTTACTTGAGTCTGACTTTAACGATTGACTCATAGTAATCGGCAATTACGTTGGTTCTAGAACAAAACCTTTTCTAAATAGGGAGGATTAGGTTTATGTTTTCCAATATAGTAGAAGAATCAGGCATCCAGTAATCTGGAAGAGAGTTACGCAGGATCACAAAAGCATTGTTCTATACGTTCAAGCTATGAAGAGATATGAGGCTTCTTTTCTTTAAACTGCTTTATTTTTACTCCCTACATAACACAAACAATTCTATAATATTTCCAAACCAGCTATTTTTTTTAACTTCTTTTAATTGCATTTCCCAACTTCTTACCCCGTCCAAGAAACTAACATACGTAGTCTCTTTACATGACCTTGACAAAAATGTTGGGGAGTGTTGAGTGTTCCCTGTAGCAGAAAAACCATGAATTAACACATTTTTTGCTTTAAATTTAATAGATGCTTTACAAAGTTTGCACTGCAATTTATGTACAATGTTGATATCAAACTAAATACAAAAAACACAAATATAATTTATTCGCATTTTTCGTTTAATTTCACTGCAAAATATGATAAAGACATTTGAATAGATTTTATACAAATAAATAGACTGATTAAATGTTAAGCGACAAAACGATGGTTTTAGAAATCGAGATATTATTATTATTATTATACACTAAAACATTGAATTTAACGCAAACATCAACAACTTTAACATTCAATTACATTATAGAACCACTGTTAACATTTTTAAGGGCGAAAACGAAAACGTGTTACAGAAATAAACCTCTGGTGCGGTGAGAGTGTTATGAGAAATGAAAATGCTCGGCGTAAAAGGAAAAACTAATGCAAACGCCAGAAATGTCGAGCAATCTACAAGGCTCCTCCATCATGTAATAAATCTATTAGAACTGGGAATACAGAACGCGACATATAACAAATACGCTCTCGTCATCGAATCCGGGCGTGTTGTCACAGAGTTGATGTAATATACGTGGATCCGGCTGAGAAACGTAGGAGCGCTGGTACACCACAATGTTTTATACACAATCAATTTATGTGTATCATCGATATAAATGCTTTTTCACATGAAAAATAACTAATATTGTAAAACATTTTAAATAAATTTTGTTTAAAATTTATTTATAATTTTTTAAAAAAATATTTGAACTTACTATTGCAATAATAATTAATAAATACGCCTTTAATTTAATTGACATTATTAGTGCTGCTTCAGTAAACATTATATGCCAGTGAACCTTAACAGTTTACATGCATACCTATTTTGTTATTGTTAATAGTGATATGTTAATTATTAGAGTAGAAAACATTATTTTGTCAGATTTTGTTAGGCGATAGATTTTTTCTGTTTGTGTTTTGTTGTTGTTATTAGTCAATACGAGTTTAACCTTATTAATCATACTTCTGTGTTAACTCAATAAACATTATTTGTTTTAGTAGACCCTGTTGTTTTTTTTAAATATAGTTGAAAATGTTTTGTCGGTAAAATATTTTTAATCTAATTAACGACATTTTTAATATAAATTATTTTATTGTTTTTTATAACATATAATAATTATATTTTATTTCTTCTTGTGTATTTATCTCGTTTGAAAATAAACTAAATACAATTTCCAAATAACCAATAAATATAATCAATAACAATTATTTTAGATGTTTACAACAGTATACACCTGTTGTACACCAACACCTAACTACATGTTTCACTTTCGGAAATCACAGAAACTATTCGTTGCTCGTTCTATAGACGGAGAAATTTTTACAAACTTCAGGGCTTTGTTGCAATGACGTTCTTTTACATGCAAAGCTTTTTGTATTTTTTTAAAAAATCGTCTTTACATTTAGGGAAGAATAATTTTATAACTTGTTGAATTTATTACTCGTTGTGTATTATTATTGTTTTTGAACGGTCGAGACAATTTTGACTTGCGAGAATAAAGAACCATTGATAAAACAGTGTCTATGGTACTTCTTTTTAGATCTGCACCGACTTTAACTACGAGGGTTTTATTCGTTCAAAATGTACATTCAGTTCCTATTTTAAAGGCATATTGAATGAAAAGCATTTAACAGTGTATTTGTATTTTCGCCCAATTAAACCACATAGGCAATCAGCAACATAATATTCTTAAAATTAATGAAAAAGCTAGTTTGTGCAGTTACAATAATTGTCAAACACAAATGAATCCTGTCACAAATAGAACGCCATTTACACGGAAATCCTATAAATATAAACGAGTAAATCCTTAAATCACGTTTAAATCTTCTCACGAAATAATACTCTTACGAATTCAAAAATAAATTTAAAAACTAAACCTTAGTGCATGCATTATAAAATATAAAACAATCTTTAACTAAAACATAACGCTAAACACAGAGGGTTAAGTTCGTATATGTAGCCTCTTAGGATATTTGCTTTGCAACCAAAACGTCCATATCGTCAATAGGAAATTATTTTACTGAGAAAATATTTTGCGTTATTTATTATAAATTCACAGTTTATTTCAAGGTATTGAGAGGGTGTATTGACCCAAACATGACAGAAGTAATTGAATAAAAACAGCAATATCCTATAATAAATAAATTACTATCCACGCGCGTTTTAATGACACACTGTTTAGTCATCCGTGAGTGTAATTACAATTAAAATAATTACCTAAAGATATAACCTATATATTTATTATTATTTAAATATTTTTTACAATCATTGCAATTTTTTAAAAATAAATAATTGATTTTAAGTTTGTGTTCGTTGTTATATAAAACTCACAAACTAAGCTCACAACTTGGTGTTATAAACATTGTTCAGGTTTTTATAAAAACGTACGGGTTACGATGTATAAATTGCAATTACGGGCCTCGGTGTCGTTTCAGAGTTAAACTGAAAGTAAAAACTAAGTTGGAAATAATTCACTGCAAGAGGTAATAAAACGCACGACGAATTTAACCTAATTATTTTCGTGATTTAGATTAGGTGGTTTCATCTTAGGCAAACTTGTACCTAGACTATTTCCCCTCTAGATTAGTGTTACGTTTAAATGCAATTTAAACCCATTTTACAATATTCATTAAACATTTTCCTAGTTAGGTTTCAAAACATTTCCCGAGTTTGTTTTTACTCATAGTTTTCCGCTTTAAATTCACTAATAGTTAATTATAGTTTTTATAAAAGTTAGTTTTCATTTTATTTTTTTTTACAAGGAATATCATAGTCCAAAATTTGTCAACGTTTAGATTTTAAGTTATTACTTAGACAAAATTATTACTATACTATCCTTCACTACAGGGGTTTTCCATAATAAAATTTACAACTAAATATATATATAATGTATATATTATTAAATTAACAACATAATAACATAAACCAAATAATTATATCTCATAAGCTAGCATCTTTTTCCTGTATTTTGTCCGTATTCAGCCATTTGTTAAAATTAAAATTCTACCTCTCAAGTAGGACAATTAATTTATAGAGTATATACATTATAAATTAGTTTTAATGCACATTTTATGATTTTAATGATGTTATATTGTATTAGCTGCAATAACAGACTGCCCTACTTCTACAAATACATTCTCACTACTGTTTTTAATATATACATTAAAAGTGATTTTATTACAATAATATTGGAAAGTGTATTTTACAGCATTTAATTATAGTAAAAAGTAAATTAAAATTGTAAATTCTTTTTCTTGCGATAAAGAATATTACGAGAAACTATTGCAATGCAATCAGTTTAAAAGCCCTTGATGACTCTTTAATACTCTGTAATCATTAAATAACTAATGTACAGCCGTATACTCGGAATAAAAATTCACATCGCTAAGATATATAAAGTTCAAATGAACAAATAAACAAAGTTCATTTGGCCAAATGCAATCGTTCTTACTTATTGGTATTTCAATAAAATATTTCATGTTTTCATATTCATGCGGTTTATGTTTATACTATAATCAATGTCAACAATCTCTTCCTCATACCCAATAAGAATAAAATGATTTGTATTTACTTATAAGATACATATCTTTACATACTGCCGCAGCTAAATCTCATTTGCAGGAAAACCATCGTTGCCCCAAAAACCCGCTTTCAACACCCTATCAAAAGTGACCACATTTCAACTCGTTTTAAGCGTAGGCTGTATATGGTGAAGACGGATACTGTAGGGCAGAAACGCGCCAGTTCAACTGCGGTCAGAATATGATCGCACCCGATCTACCATATCCTGGTACCTGTGGTGTGTCGAGCGTGATCTGCCAGACGATAAACCCCTACACTTTATTTAAAAACCAACCAAAATGTTCCTTCCCATTTATGTAATTATATATTCATAATAATTTTTGTTTCGTTTTTAAAATTAATATACTACTTTGCTATTTGCAAAAATACTCCTTAATGAATTTTTGTTTTCTAGTATTTTGAATTATTTACTTCTTCTCTTGTTGATGATGGGAAATATTTCAAAAATTTTATTTATTTGATTTACCACGTATAATTATAATAATTTCAAACATTGTTTGTTCTAACTTGATTTCATTGAAATTAAGTATAAATTAAATATAAATTAAATAAAAAATTAAATGTAAAATTAAAATTTTCTTTAAAAAATATGTTACAGATATTACCTTAAAATTACTGAATTTGCTATTTATTAAAATTTTAAGAAGATATTTAGCATGAAATAAACTTGAATATTTTATAAAACTCATAAATTTCTATGTAATCCTTGCATAGAATGCATCAATTATTTTGTCATACTATTATTTGTAATTCTCTAACATTTGTAGCCATTTGAGAACATTGTGGGTTTCTAGACTTATAACTTCACTCATAAATTTACATACATATTTAAATACAACATGAAAATAATTTATACAAGTTAATTTTATTTTATGTTCATAAAATTATTACTAGAAGTAAAAGGAGACATTACTTCCTAAAGACTGTATTTGTTAATTTATATTCGTGCGCCCAAACATAAATCTGAAGAACAAATCGAAAACAGCCCCTCTCCACTTCCATCGTGACATAGATTTTCATCTTAGTCACGGATCAGCTTCCTGGAATTCTTGTTCTGGATCTTCAGAAATAATCTTCTATTCCTCACGAGAACTGATTTTCGTCTCCTTCTATCAAGACTCCACACTACCGCCGAATTTTATCCATTCAATGATTTGGACTTAACTGGAAAACAGTGTATTCTAAAGACCCTGCTTACTGAGTATTGTGATCGTTATTTTACTGTTGTTTTAAAATGTCACTTATAGACTAAAAATCAAATATTTCTTAATGCAACTGCCTTTTTCATATTTTAAGATTTTATTACAAACTTTAATGAACGTTCTATGCGAGCGTGTGCGTTAGTTACGCTTTATCGGCATTCAAAACAATTTTCTTCCTTACTTGACAGTTTTATAATATTTGGAGGATTTTATTAACCGTTTATTACGTACAGTTATTCTCAAACAATTTTGTTAATAAGTGATACTTTACATTATTTTGCCTTTATTTGTCTAATATTTTTTTACCTCTGGTAATTTTTATATTTTTATTAGGTAATTTCATTTTGGAGTTTTATTTTCTGTAAATAAGAAATATTAAAAAATTTATTTTGGATATAAGTTAACAATAATTCTTTCCTATTAAATATGTTTCGTTATCAAATCCAGCCCTTTGGGCCGGCTTTGTTTACTTAATCAGATAATGAGACTGCCTTGTCCCGCAACAATCTTTGCAGCTGGTTCTATTTTAAATATTTAAAATGATATTTTTAAAATTTTGCCAAGTGCTATCTGCTACTTCAAGACCATTTTGGCCGTCTCCAACACCCAAAGAATTTTGAATGTAGATAAACTTCAATAGGCGTATGTAACAATTGAAAATATAATAGATTTCCGAAAAGTAAATAAAAAGATTTTTTATAAAAACATTAGTAATTTCAAAAAAATCTTTCTCCCTTCTCAATATCTCTCTTTTTCTTCATTCCGTCTGTCTGTCTTTCGGTCAATTTATTTATCTGTCTTCCATTTCTCCCTCTCCCTCTCTCCATCTCCCTCTCCGTCTCCCTCTCTTTCTCTCTGTCTTTCTCTCATTTAATCTCTCTGTCTCTATTTCTCTTTCTCTTTATCAATCACTATCAATTATAATGGGTATAAACTGTCTTTACAAATCTTTAAAACAATCAGTTAAAACATTTTATTTCAGTGTTTTCAAAACCATACCCTAAGTACTATAACCTATAAATATATTTGTTTATGTTATTCTAGGCTTTTCAATAAGTCCTAACTTTAGATGAGGAAATTTACAAAAGTTAAGTAATTTAAATGATTTTTAAATCGTAGAACAGGCATTAAACTCGTTAGGGTAGTGCGATTCCATTTACCATCTGGTGCCACTGTTAGAAACAAATTTTAAAATACTTACAATTAGGTAGGCTTACGTTATATTAAAATATTACAATACTGTATTATTTACTGAACGTAAAATGTTAGAAGGTTTGTAAACTCATTTGCATGTGCAATACACTCAAATTATTTTATTACCCTATAACATATCTTGCAAACTATTAATGTTCAGTAACTATGTACATGTACATATTGTGCTAGGAAACATAAAAACCTACGTTTTAAACCATTAGTGATGGTAAATTTGGAAATTTACAAATTTAGATACAAATTTAGTAGCATTATTATTTCTCTTTTTTTTGTTGAACAAGTGTCTGGAAACTATTTTGTTTTTGCATTTTTAATAAATCCTGAGTTTTATTTTATACAACACTTTCTTGTTTTATTTTATAAAACATATTGTTTACTGCCTGTCAGTCAATACTTCAAAGATAAAATTGAAGTTTTACGAAAAGGCTGTAAAACACACCATATTGATGTTAAGTCTAGCTAGAACTCTCTGTATGTAATAAAGTACTAGGAGATATAACTTCTCACTGAAGCTTTTAGATTTATCTCATACTTTCTGTTACTTCATAGAGTACGAAGCATTCTATTACTATCTTTTCTTCAATTTATTTTTCTTAGAATATCAAAACACCTTATATTTGTATTAGCAAATAAATTCTGAGTGTTCTATAAACGTATATATATATATATATATATATATATATATATATATATATATATATATATATATATATATATCATAACTATATTTAAGCTTTACAAAAGTAATTACTTACAAATAATAACTTCACTGTTACCATTGCAGCATCTTTAGTTTGCTAATTAAATCAATCAAGTTTATTACATTTAAAGACTTATTTACTCCAGCTTAATATAATGTGAAGTACAAATTATTCTGGAAAATAAATTTTTAATAATTCAATAAAATATAACTTGTAACGCCTAATAATGATGTTTCTAATTAAATAATATAATTTTAATCTTTAAAATTTTAAACACCATTGTTTACTGAAACATTTTAACAATTGAAAATAATATTGCTCGCTTTCGTGTACCAAGCATTTTCCAAACTACTGATATACAACACTAAGCTGGTATAATATTTTTGTGCTCTCCTTAACGGATTTTGCTGTAATTTCTTATTAACATGGCTGTTTAACACTATTTACTGGTTTGTACAATACTATGTGTGTCTGTGTATGTGAGTGTTTCATATGTATATGTATATATATATATATATATATATGAATATTTATTATCTGGAATACAACCATTCATTCTGCAGTGAATAAAAAGGCAGTTCCGACGTTTCGACAGCATTTAATCTACCATCGATGAGGTGAACCCAACAACAGTAGAATAGACTCGCACCTGATTTAAACTCCAAATATAGAATCAATTTACAATGAAAAAGATATATAAGTAATAGGAATCAAATTAAAGAGGAGCACTTTAAATTCTGCAGCATACGGATAGTGGCTCATCAATGCAGAAAGGCGCGAACGCCTGCTTCCGGTAACGATACAGTTAAACAGTAAGTTAAACAAGTAAAATGTTTCTAAATAAATCTATATATAACCCTCTAGTTAGATTTATCCATAAAAAAATAGAGACATATTTTAAATACGTTTAGGTAAATGTTGATCGTTAAAATTTAACGAATATCGCCACATTAATATCTTAAGTCTTATAAAGTTTTTACCTCAATAATAACAAATGTATTCTAACACTCTAAATTAATAAATAATAAATGTAACTGGGTCGGGGCAACATAGGTTTTGTTGGGAAGAGTTAACGAGGAATTGAGTCATTTTTAATTTTTTTATTTCATCTCACTCTTCCTCTAGAAACATTTTATTTACGTCTAAAAATAGAAACGTAAACAAAAATATTATTTTTTAAACTGATGAAAACTTTTGCGCCAAATGTAATCGATTCTCTGAAATTCAATCCTACAACTGTTATTTCGTAACAACTGTAAAATCATTTTAACCAATATTCAATTTTTTTATCAACGTTGTTTCTTTAGAACACATTTGAGTTTTACAACAACAATAATAAAGAATAAACACCTATCTCCATTTTAATACAGAGTTAATAGCGAAATTGTAAAAACAAAACATAAAACACAGGTTTTACTTATGTTTGTTATATTATGAATTTGCAATTTTTATTTATGTAGTATATCTCACGGGTTTATAACTTTTACGTATGTAGGTTAGTTATGAACTGTCATTATTATTTCTGCATCTTTGTTGAGTTTGTAATTTTTTATTTATTTATTTAGATTGTTATGATATTGTCATTTTGATTTATGTAGGTTTTTTTGAGTTGGTCACATTTAGTTAGCCTAAATGAAAGACTTTGTTCATTTCATTGTGAAGAGCGTTATTTTTAATTATTACAAAATACTGTTGAAGATAACAAAATGTATTTCAAGTTGTTGACTTTAAATTAATTTAAAACGTTAAGTGCGAATTTATATAGTGTAATGAAAAACAAATATACATCTGCAATAAATACCATTCTGTAATCACTATATTAGCTATTATTAGGTTAAATACTAACAAGAGTTAGTAATTACTAATCTTACTAATTACTAATTATTACTATGTCAAGAGTTAACACTGATATTATATGTTTGGTTATCGATTGGCACCCTATTCACTCCCAAACAATTTAAAGTCTCAAAATTCTTTTAAATAAAGAAACAATATTTACATTCATTTTAATTAGCAGCAGTGTTAATAAATTTCCGCAGAAACGTATGCTTTTTAGCAAAGGATATCCTGAAGAATGTTTCATAGCTTTATCCTTCGGACCTGTACGAACTAACACGTCGTTTTCTAACCAATTTATGACACTCTTTTAACTCATCACCAATGACGAACGGTTACAAGAAGCGATATTTCTGTCTTCCTTCCAGGTAACACAAAACGCGTTGTTGGTTTTAAATAAAGGCAAGAATAAATCCTGAAAAGTACAAAATGAGTGGAGATGACAGGTGCAATAGGCGCATTTAAATAACAATTTACAAATTCTTTACAGTTTACTCTGTTTCGTATGTCTATAACAATACTCCATTCATACATCCATGTAGAAACACCCAAGTGCCGTTTACTTTATGATTCACTGATTGTGTTACCCAATACCTAAAACGTAAAATTTATTAGACCTAATTACTTACAACTAATCAAAGATTATTTTATAAGTCGAAGATTATTCATTCGTTAATTACGTTAGAGAAACAACCATTTATTAAGAAGGGGATTGGATAATTTATAGGCTTTTCTGAAAATTTGAGCATTTCTAAATTCTGAGGAATGTATTCTGTAACAGTATATTATTTTCAATATTTCTTTACGCCTGTAACTTGAGTTTTAAAATATACATTTATTCTCTTTGATATACATACAATGATATAAACACTTGCTTGTAGTAAAACTTATTTTTTGATACAATTTGAGCATTTCGGGATGTAAATACGATTTAAAATTACTAAAATTAAACTTCAATATACTGGCGCTAATATTAAGTACTTAAAATTTTGAGTAATAAAAGAGTAACTGGTGACAAAGCTAATGTTAATATTTCTAAAGGAAAGACCTTGCAGGAGCTTTATATTGAAGGGCAATAGGCAGATATTACATAATTTATTTTCTCAAGACAAGAACTTAATGCTTGAGACCAAAACCCTAATAATAATTTTATAACATACTACTTGAACTCATTTTTGTAATAAATAATAGACCAAATTTATTTGACATGGTCTTTCAATGCAGAAAACAGAAAGGTTTTTAAAAATATTTCAGACATTGTAGATTTTTCCTACTAATCTCGACATTTAAAGGCTTAGAGTTACGTAAACTAATGTTAAGCTGTATAACTTAACGGGGAAGGCCTAATTCTGTTTGAGCCTTTTATGCTCAAAGTAAGAGATATGATGCTAGACTTACAATACACTAAAACAAAACACATAGAACATATTGGTTATTTAAATAAATGTGCCTTTACTTTTTATTGGCTTATAGAGTATTGTGCAACTTATTGGCATTTTGAAGTTTATCGGAGGAGAAAAATATAGGATAATATTATTAAAACGTAATTTGCAGTATGACCTACTGTAGTTAGTTTTACACTTGATAATATTTCATAATCAGGTATGAGCTGTACTTGTGAGAATAAATACATATATAATCCTAAATAATTGCTATTAAAATCGTCTATCATTATAATGTAAAGAAATACATTTAAAATTAGGAAATAATAATATATTGGTATTGTATAATAATAGTATGTTGTATTTTTATAGACAAACGTAATTATCTTTGCATTAATAATTACTTTTTTGATAACCTACGACGGTATATATAACTAACATATAACTGAATTATTGTTAACCTTAAAATTGACTTACTTTACTTGGACTATAATTTATCTGGAGCATATTTATTTAATAAGTTGATTTATATTTATTTTATAATAGCCTGTGTAGTCTTTGATGATAGCTGTGTAGTCGCCGGAACTTCTATGACGACAATAAACATTTATAGTAATATCTTTTAATGTTCTCATATTTATGCTACTGATAGTATCTTACTTACACTTTTAAGAAAAAAGATTTTTTTATCAAGTCGTGAATATATTCTTACTTTAAAAACTTTTTACAAATATAGAAAATACTATATAATTAGAAATATAGGTTAGCATTATTAGTAAATAATACACACAACCTCTAACCACAAATATTTTTATTCTTCTCTAATGTACATTTCTGTTACAAAGTAACTATCCTCAGAGACATGACAATACATACATAAATATGTATTGTCATTTATCTGAGGCCGTTTACTTGGGTATGTATTGTCATGTCTCTGAGGATGGTTACTTTGAAACCAAAACGCACATTAACTTGAATAAAAATATTAGTGGTTAGAGGTTGTATGTATTATTTATCAGTATTAAATCACAAGTAAATTATTCCAAGTAATTAGTGATTAAAATAAGTATTCTATATACCAATTATTTATTACTTGAATTTATGTGTTACTTCCATTCTAGAAATATTTTTATATTTTATTTCCGATTTTTCACCTAATAATAATACATATTTTCAGTTTTATTGATTAAAAAATACTACTTTCTCTACGTGGAGGAGTATGTATTTTGTTGTCCTACTCGGAAGCAATTCGAAACGAGTCAACAACGAATTTGACCACGCCTTTTGTAAGACAAATATCATACTCTTTTCAAATATTTATATTTTTTAAAATAATTTTAAATATAAATACTTTATGACCTAATAGGATGACATTTCTTTAAACATTTTCTTTTTAAACATTTCTTGACATGTGTGAATTAGAGTGGCATTTGTGAGTTATTTGTGAATGCAGAATATAATCCAATTTTATTTTTATAAAATCGCTTTTTTACTTTATTTTTTTGTTTATAAGACAAAAATAGCAACACAGACTACTGCAAAATCGAGAAAGAAATATATAACAAATTATATCTAAATAGAAATCTTCAATAAGTTTTCCAAGTAACTAAGCTGCCTTTGCTACCTTTATGAAGTAAGCACTAAACCGTTGCCTTAAGCTAGAGGTAATTACAACTACGGGCTTGGTGATAAATGATGCAAACACCAGGCTTGTGAATTTCTATCATTAGTTATTAACAGAGAATGACGTCATTGTTGACATATGCAAAAAAAGGTTTTGTATTCTCAAACCTGTCTGTATCAAGTTTTAACAATGTATGGGCGAGAATTCCTTTGAACGCCATCCAATAACGGACACTATTTACACATATATTTATATTAAATTATTTAACTGTTTACAATACATATTTAAAAAAAAAACTATTCGGATGTGTGAATACAGAGAGAATCATAGTAATAAAATAAAAAAATATTGTATTTTGTAATATTCAAAAATATTTATATCTGATAGCTAGCTACATTTTTCTATATGTTTACCTTTATATACATATTTACTAGTTTTTTTCTATCTCACTAATGTATGTAAAAAAAATCTTAGAGTATTCTCTCGTGAAAATAGAATCAATGATTATAGTTTAATCATTACTACTAATATAGGTAGAAACATACCAATACCCCAAGTGTAAGTTAACAATTTAAGAACAAGTTAACAAAAGGTCTGGTCGCAAGTTATAGCAAAAGTGTAATATGTTATTAACAACCAGCTCGTCATAAACGGAAACAAGATTTCGATGTTAATTAATTAATAATAATTACTAATTAACAATGTCATACACTTTAAATACAAATACTTTGTAC
This sequence comes from Prosapia bicincta, assembly GCA_036971475.1. Lineage (NCBI taxonomy): Eukaryota > Metazoa > Arthropoda > Insecta > Hemiptera > Cercopidae > Prosapia > Prosapia bicincta. Next base: position 17,272,779 of record JBAIZL010000001.1, on the reverse strand, counting down.
ATTTCTATGATATTGAACGTCATCATTAACATCAGAAAATATAACAGTCATCTTTAAATAGGCACTTTCACAAAAATAATAATCGCCGGATCATTATATAGGTAATTAAGAAGGAATATTTTCCCTTCAGGAACAAAGTACTATAAAGTCTTTATAGATATTTAAATTATACAAATATTAACAAAATTAGCCAGACCAGTGTTTCCAGCATTCAAGTGCCCTGATTTAAATCTACTAATATTGTAATTTATGAATTGACCATCTCAAGTTTCGTCTAATATTTTGCAAACTTTCTATTATCTTGTGTAACACAACCCTCCCTATTCGACTAAATGGGAAAATGATATGAGACGAGGCTTAAGTGGGTGGCGGGATACTTGTTAGGGACATCACGATATTAAACATCTTACACTTGCCCCACGATTGGACTATGTAGACTTAACTTGTTTTTTACTACCAGATTCATACCTCTTACTGCATCGCTTTCAGTGTGAGACCTTTAGGAAACGTATAACAATTGCCGTTTTATAGGCTACACTTAGATTACAATGAAAATATTGGAAAGAACCCAAATACCACAAACATAAAAAAAACAAATAAAACACGTAACTTTAGAATAAACCCCTATGTACTTTTCGATGACCATCTCACCATCATCAAAGGGTCTTATTACAAAATTAGAATCTAGCAAAAAGAAGTTTCAAACTAGAGTGAAACCAATCGTTCTCTGCAGTCGCTATATATAGGCGTGGGGTAAGCTCAGTCCCCTCTCCGCCCTCGACCAACAAATAACGATCGGCCATCTTAAACCAAATAGGCTATGTCAAATATTACAATGTAATAATAAATATGTAACATAAACCATAGCTAATAACAGTAAATAAAAAACAATTAAAATGATGCCTCGTGTTTTAAAAATGGGTATTTAGGTAAAGAGTATAGAGCTAAGTTAGGGATAGACCCTTTATGCATTAATTAATTAACTATTTGATTTGACTATACAAATACTTTCATTAGTCTTAAGTAACTTTTTAGAATTGATACATTTAGCTAAAATAACATTTCTATCTATTTCATGCTGATTAGGAAGGATGTGTTCTGCTACACTTGTGTTTTCAGGTCTATCATATTTAATATGCGCAAGATGTTCTTTATATTTAGACACAATTTTTCTTTTGGTTTGACCAATAAACATCTCACCACAAGTACTATAAATTTATTACAAATACCAGATTTACACTTAGTTTGCATTGAAAATGTAACTATATTGCCTATATTACGCCGTGGTCTAAAGTTTTATTACCTGAATATATGAATCATTTGGCCACTTATAACGCTAATGGTTCATAAATTATACATACAAACTGTAAATTTTTTTATATAAGCAGTTATATTTTGAGGACTGCCATTTGGAAAGGGTATATATGCGGACTATCAGTTCGGTCAGTATCCGACCTTTGGCTTTTAAAATGATAGATTGGAGGTAGGTAAACTAAACTTGAGTGACTTCTGGAGCATTTAGGGTAATTTTAACAAATGAGAATCTCAGTTGCGATTTAATTGTGTGATTTAAGGTAATTGTATAATTTCGAATGTAACTACATGTTGTGTGTAATCAGTGTGTTTATTTGTATGTAAGCATAACATATTCTTCGGTTGTGTGGAGTCAGTTATTTTTATTTAGTTTTTGAGAAACTTCTAATATTTTGTTATGTTTGTATAGTATGATTTATGGATATGAGGAGAGTTCAACAAAGCTTAACTGAGAGTTATGATTGAGTTCTTGGTAACCTGTTGTAAAGGGCATTAATTGAGAATTTAGGCGTTACAATAGACATTTTTATTTTAAAAAATATCATATTTTAATTTTTGAAAATAAATATAAATCTAAATATAAATACAGTGCCCTAAGCAGCTATTTCAACGAAACTTTACAAAGCATAGCCATTTTTAAAAGGGAGAGAATTTTTTCATGTTTTTGATTTGAAGGCGATAAATGCAGCAACAAAAGAAAAGGGGAAGAATGTCAAAATTCATGGAAAGCTCACCGACGTTTTAAAATTTGAGGGAAAAGGATTTTGAAGAACGTCAGGAATAAGGAAATCGATCAAAGTTTAAAATGTTATGGCCAGATTTAAATTTTTATACTAAAATTTATATTAAGAAAACAACCACCGGAAGCTGTGACGTACAGGATCACGCTTTAAGGTGAAGATCATATGACTCTATTTTCTAACAAGGTTGCTATGTGGATCAGTGACATCAGTTGAGGTCCGAAGAAATTGGGAGGCTGTTTAAAACCGAAGGGGAGAATAGGTTGTGAGTCTCGAGGTATTGTCAGGCTATGACGACGTTCGTCTTACTCCTATTATGATTGATTAAAAAGTGTTATATTCTAGCATCATGTGCTAAGTGCATAGAAAAGGTGGGTGCAAAGTGTAACTGTACTGTAAATGTAACTGATTTCGTTCCCTAAAATTGGCTAAATCCAATCAAAATGTAGTGCATTTGAAATAGATAAAAAACGAGGATTCTAAAGTTTATAAACCGAAAATTGTCTTTAGAAAATAGTGATAATAAAATTCGCTAAAGTATATTTTCAAACTGTTAAATGTGAAAACAATAAAAAAATTAAACAGCAAGTTATCAAGAAACTGCTTTGAAATCGTGAATAAAATCAGTGAAATTCAATTAGAAAAACAGGGTTAGGAACGGTAGACATTAAAAAAATTAAATTTGTAACGATGAAAATAATATGGGACTAAGAATCTAACAACGAGTAAGAATAATATGAAGTAGTAAATGCGTTAGTTGTTTAGGACAGAAAACTCTTTTATTTTTATTTATTTTATTTTTGCTCATAATTTACTCTCCTTACTCTTCTAATAAACCTTCTCTCGTTCAATAATTTAATTTCTATGTTTCAGAGTTTTCTATGTTTTATTATGAAACACTTGGATACTGACCACTTTGTTTTGTATTATAATAAAAATACATTTAATTGAAAAGGACCATAATTTTAAGACCTTACAAGATTATAAAATATAAAAATAAAAGGAAACTATCAATTTATTTATTTAAATTTTACCATAACTCACATACAATCATCAAATTTGTATTCAAAATTGCATCCTATTTTTTCGAACATTTTACTGAGATAACTCTGAAACCTATTTTATTATATCTTGATTTTTTTATCAAACAGACGATTCCAGTTACGTAATCTAGTAACCTCATTAAACCGACGATATATTAAAAAGTATTCTATTAATACATAGAAATAATTTTGTATTTATTGACTTCCCAAACATTGTTTTATCTTACTTTGTTTATATATACATATCTTGTTTAGTTATAACTAATCCATTTTCTTTATTCGTTTTCTAGCATTGTCATTGATTACCTTGGGGTAATCTCCCTTGATAAATTTTGGGCCTCTAGTAGTTCCATCCCTCCAAACTAGGTGAACTCTTTCGTATTATAATGACGCTTAAATTAATTTGTTCCAATAACGGCTCCATTTATATAATGTTTATATTGTTTTAACTAGTATTTATTACACTTCAGAGCATTTCGAAAGTCTTGCCCCAGCTCATGCTTCACTTGATAATTTTCCTTTGTATCTCAGTAACTTTATCCAACAAGAAGGGTGTGATTAGGTTATGAACGCTTGAAATAAAACGAAAATTCCTACTTTTGCAATAAGTAAATAATCGAATATACTACGTGTGAATAGTCTGTAGTTTGTTAGGACAAACACTTATTGATATCTCATTTGTTAGTTTTCGTTTCTAAAACAAGCAAAATTTCGCAAAATTATAGCCTTTCGGAACATCTTTAACTCACCTCTTATCTAGTACTTTTTACAAATACTTTATATTCCCCAGTAGTGCAAAGGGTTGCCTGTTTTATAATACACTTTTGAAAATATGTATTATGTAATTAACTTTTATTGTTAGTAATTTTTCATTATTCATTACTGATGTTTTTTTCTTGAACTATGTAGAACCTTTGGATTTTGGATTTTTTACTGACATTTCTTACTTTTACGACGGTTTTTAATCTACATTGATGTTTATAGAAAGTGTAAGTTACCTTTTACGCCCCCTCCCAATCCATATATGAAAAAGTAATTTAAAATATCTTAGAATCATACTATTACAAAACTTATTATATATAACAACTATTACACTATTTTGTGAACAGATTGAAGTATCTGTGGTATGTTCATTCTAGCTTATTGTGGTTCTTTTAAAATGTCGATGAAAGTTCTACGTGGTTTGGTTCGTAATATAGCTTTTTTAGGCACTTAGAATTTTTTCGCTTCACTCCCGATGTTCAAATTTAGTTAGTTATTACAAATTTATTTTATAACATTCTTTAATTCAGCTTAACTATTCTGTTTAAGGTTGTATTTAATTTTTCTCTCTTTATTAATTGTATAATTTCCTACTTGATTATTTTAAAAACAGCTTTATTTCTAAAAAACAGGAAATTACTTATTTCCCATTTGCCACGGTCTCCAAGACCGTTGCAATTTCCCTGCTTGAGAGGTTAAAAATGTTTTACTTTGTTAAAATGTTTTTTACCAATTCCTTATCTTACTCTTACTTAAACTATCTTATTCTATTACAAAGATTTCCTTATTATTACTCTCTTGTCTCTTGGGAAGTTTTCACCCTGAAACACTTCAAACATAAGTCATTAGAAATTTATCAGTCACTTCAGTTTACACTAAATTTTATTTGGTCAATTGACACTTTGTTCACCACACTAATGGCTGTCATTTCCTTTATACTAGTTATGGCTTTAAAAAAAATGACTTCCTAACAAGCCTACTTGCAATTAAAAACCTAACTAATTCTACCATATTATTTTTTAAACATATTCCTTTTATATCTTAAGTATTACGTATTATTGTGTCAGCTGTGGAAGTACAGTTTATCAAGTTTAATTTGTTTATTTTCCAATAAACCTTTCCTTGTCGTACCGGCTAACTATTACGTGGATTCCACATTCCAATTTTACCTGACAAGGTGAATGAGCTGGCTTGTAAACATTCTAATAAAGTACCACAACAATTCTATTTATCATATTAAACGGAACGAACCTTGCCTTTTAAATTCTCTATCTTTAGATTGTACAGTTTATAAAACTGGCTTGTATCCAGATTATCGAAGTCCACTTGATAAATCCTATTGCTTCTGCTTTTAATGCAAAGTTTCTTATTGTTACGACCTTGATCGTCAGTACACAAGTTTTCTTGTTTTATATTGTCCAGTGAAAGTCTGATCTAACGACCCACTATTTCATGCACACAAATTTCTTGTTTGATTTTGCAAGGTCTGATAGCGTATTTGTTGTACAAATTATTAAAATTCGCCTGCTACCTCTCTGATTGTTGCTTGATTTAACCCGCTTGTTTGATTTAAGCAGTGGATGTAGCTCGCCAATGTTTGCTCAGTACACAAAGACTTCCTGAATAGTACTTTGTGATGTTGGTTCAGTTATTAAATAGTTTGTTCCACATTTAAACATTCGTCCCTTTCCAAATAAGTAGCTAATCTTAAAGTCTAGATTTAGCCTTATTCAACTACTGCTTATTCTTGTTTTTACATTAAATCAGTTTATTAATCATTCTGACAATTTTATTCCTGCCTAACTTAGCTTATCGCTCGCGTACTGGTTCTATTATTGCAGCAATATTCTAATTTGGCATTTCCGTATTTTTAGGATTATGATAAGTGTAAAGTTCACATTCTAGAATCCCTTTACTTGTCATAAAGCTTCTTAATGTTTTTAATATCATATACAATTTTACAGAATACATTATAAGATATTTTATAATTGTTGACACAGTCGATTTGATTAATTGTAACAAATCAAGTTATTGTTCCTGAGTTTGCTTCTTATCCCGTAAACATTTCTCGTTAAACATTTTTGGAAATTCCGTATGACATTCTATTAACTTCGTCCTGCTTTAAATACATTTAGGCTTTTTTTGCCCTCTACTATTCTGGTACGTCCGGCTTATTTTGTTGCAAGGAATGTTTTTATAAACTCGTTCCCCGCCCGTCCACCGGATATTTCAGTGCGGCCGTGTTTACAAACACAGGTGATTGCCTTAACCTTGAGCCCTTGTTTACATTCGTTCGACTTGCTGGGTCTTTCATTCAAACCATCTGAATACTTTATTATGAATTATTGTATCCTAGACAATTCTGGTTTATTTAAAGTACAGCGGTTGTTATTGGTACTGCCTATCTTAATGGCATTTAGTTTAAAATATTGTTTAGTCTTCATAAAACTTTTCATTAAACACGTCTGAATAACTGTTTATCAATTCTTGTAACTTCGACATTTCTTGTTTGTTTAATATTCAATGATTATTTGTATTTTCCAACTTAATCGTATTTAGTTTAAGATATGTTTTACGCGTTCTGGTTTTCTTTCTGCGCTTGGCGTTACGCCATTGTGCATTATTCCTGTATTTTATTTTTGTTTTTGATTTATTGTTACTTGGTTTATTTTGATAATTGTGATACTGGTGAGATTTACTTTCAAATTTATTTCTAGCGAACAATTTGGACTTCGTCTTCAAGCAAGATTGATTAGAATTAAAGTGCTTTGGAATTCTTGTTAAGTCTAACTGATTAGTTTCCCGACAATTAGGTCTTTCCCTAACTTGTTGGAATTTTATTTGTTTCGGCTTGTAGCCATTTTTATTTAATTCGTTGAATCCTCCCTCGTCATTCTTTAATTTGTTTGTTGTAGGTTTGGTTAACCCATTTTTTGCTTTGTTTAATCCCGTTAGCTTACTTGACTCCGTTCTTTCACAGTTTAATAATTCACTCTCCCTTGAATTTTCGCACAACTTGTTATAAAAATTTTTGGTAATCTCGTTCTTAACTTTATTCGTTGACAATTGTTTTAATTTTATTTTTTGTTCCCCGCTTGTAACGTTGGAACATCTTACATTTTTAGTCATATTTTTGTTTAGTATTTGTTTACTTTTTAGTTTGTTACCACCTAACTTGCACAAGGACCCATCTTCCTGATCCTTGCCCGTGAACAGCCCCGTCTGCTCGCTATTCACTATCGGGCCCTCCAATGTCGGCTCTACAGGTGTTAATTTGCCGTCGTTAATTGACCCGCCTATAATAGGCGAACTTATTATATTTATTTTCTGTTCCCCGCTTGTAACGTCGGAACATAATACATTTTTGTTAATATTTTTGTTTATTATTTTATTAATTTTATTACATCCTATCTCTTGTCTTATATCATCTTTATTATTATTCGATACAAGAAACTCCTGGTGCAGCAGATATCCATCAACCTCATACGTCATAAACGATCTCTCCATGTTTATCCGGGCTTTTAACGCACACAAAGTATTTGCTCCCAAGATGAGGTCAACCCGTAGATTGTCCACAATCAAGAAAACAAATTCCTTTGTGTGTCCGTTTAATGTTAGAGGTAGCATCGTTTGTAATTTGACTCGTTTACAGGTTGACCCTAATGCTGTGACTATCGCTACGTTAGCTATAGGTAGCTCATAGAATAAATTCCCGTTTTGCTTTAGGGCTATGTATTTTTCTGTTTTAATCACAGACATTTGGGCACCTGTATCAACTTGTGCAATTAACTTATGGTCTTTAATTTCGCACTCTATCACTGGACACTGGTCTATATTCTCCAGTTTTATAACCGAGTCAATTCTTTCCTCTAACAAATCGTCCCTAATAGACATGGAAAAACCGTCTAGGCTGATCTTATTATGATGGTAAACCGGCTTTTCCTTCGGTCTCCCGCTCTGAATTATTTTTGGCTTCTTATTGCTTCGGATCTCTAACCTGGTGAACTTATCTCCCTGATTGTTGCCAGAGATCCTCATATTTAGTTTTTTGGCTTGTGGTCGCTTGGTCCGGGGATAGGCGATTTAGGATGAGGGTTTTTAGGATACTTGGTATCTTGGTATTTTGCGGTATCACCATGGGACCTTGGGTTAGGGTTAGGTTGTTGGTTTGGAGCAACCTGCCTCTGTTGACTTCTTTGAGCGTTCCCATTACCATTTCCGTTGTCAGTAACGCTGTCTAGCTGTTGTAGGAAAACTATCGCTTGTTTGATATTACTTGTGGGGTTCCCCACACTAGCTAGCTGAACGTTACTCCCAAAATGTTTCATTAACATGAAAATTAGATGGTTCTCTGGGATTATCGGGTCTAAGTTTTTCGCCCTGTTTACCATCATAATAAAATACTCTGCCATAGAGTATGGTCCATTATTATGGTAGCGCCCTTGATTTATTTGTCTGCGTATCCGATCCTGCTGGCGAAAACTCCAGAAATGCTCCGTGAATTCATGCCTGAATTCAGAATAAGTTTCTGTGTTGTTCTTGATGGCTTTCCACCATGCATCCGCTGTCCCTTTCAAATATCGCTCTACAATTCTTAATTTTGCAGTCTCGTCCATAGTATTGTCTATCTCAGAAAATAGATTTTCTATTTCCTCTAGGAATGTCATTGGATCTTCTTTGTCATTCCCCCAGAACTCAATCCTACGGTACGTAGCCTCCCCGTTCCTGTCTATTACCCTTGGTAAGCAAACTTGTGTTACTATTCCTGCTCCAGCTGTTTGCTTTACTTTTGCAACTTGTTGCTTTACTGTTTTAATATCCTCTTGGATATTCTGTACCTTTTCGTTTAATTTAGCCGTTTTTGTTTCCGTTTTAGTTTTTAGTCTCTCTATCTCCGTCTCATGTTCGCTTAACTTTTCATATATGTGACTTGTCTTAGCCTCATTCTCTTTTTGGTAGTCATCGAATTTTACCTGGAAAGCCTCCCATAACCGTTGTCTTTCCATTTTCTCTTCGGCTTTTTCCTTCTCTCTCAGTTGTCTCTCTTCCTCTCTTAATCGTTTCTCTTCCGCCTTCTCTTTCTCTCTCAACTGTTTCTCTTCCTCTCTCCATCGTTTTTCTACCTCCTTCTCTTTCTCTCTCAATTGTTTCTCTTCCTCTCTCCATTGTTTTTCTTTGTCTTCTCTCTCCTTCGCTCTTTGTTCTGCTTCCTCTCTCAATCGTTTCTCTTCCGCCTTCTCTTTCTCTCTCAATTGTTTCTCCTCCTCTCTCAATCGTTTCTCTTCCGCCTTCTCTTTCTCTCTCACTTGTTTCTCCTCCTCTCTCAATCGTTTCTCTTCCGCCTTCTCTTTCTCTCTCAATTGTTTCTCCTCCTCTCTCAATCGTTTCTCTTTTTCATCTCTCTCTTTCTCTCTTTGTCTTGCTTCCGCCTTCTCTTTCTCTCGCTCTTCTTTGTCTTTTTCCTCCTTTGCCTTGAAAAAGGCCATCAATTTCTCCATCTCGGGTTTAGACATATTGATTTACTATTTATTATTCAATTAATTATTTATTCCCTTATTTCTTTCTTTTTGATTTGGTTTAGGCCAGATGGTTCCTACCCGCTCTTCCGACTAAATCTTTATTCAAATTTATTTATTTATTTATTTTATTTTTATTTGTACGCTCTTGGATTCGTTCAATTTATATTATTATTTAAAAATTTAATTACATTATTTAAAACATCCTGACTTCACTTATTTAAACTATCTCGATTTATTTCTATTATTTAACTATTTAATCTTGATATAGGGAACCTGTTCAAAGTCCCTACCGTTCGGGCGCCAATTCTGCAACGTCCCCCGCCCCTCTTTAACCGTCCCTACTACCGCTGCTCTACGCGGTCGTTGTGTTGTTTAAATCCTTTCTTGCAGAATACCAAAATTTAATTGTTTACAAGAAAACATATTTATAAACAACCAAAAATCTGCCTATCACCCTGCTGGTAAAACCGTGCTAAACTCCCTGAGTTAAGTGTATGTTTCCCGCTCGTAGGGCCAAGCCCACGACAAGCCTATTCCCGCTGACTACTATTTAAAATACGTATAAACACTCCTAAATTAGTTTATCAGTTGTGCATGGTCTAAGTATAGTCACACATGTCAAATTAATAGTCAACTGGAAAGAAACACATTTAGAACAATACACAAATTAAACACAGAGTCTTACCACCTGATGATGATCTGCAGAGACAGCAAGGGAACGTGCAAAATATGATTGTGTTTAAAAATACCTATTTTAAAAGGCTCCTGTGTCCTCTTAAACACAATCTGCCAGTAGATAAATCTCTGGACTTTTATTACAAAAAACCAACTAATCTTTAGATTAGCTCATGAAGTTAGTAGAGAGAAACTCTTTAAAACATTAGGCTTTATCTATTACCATTTAATGAAATTTAATTAAATTTGTTTACTGATTTAATAATCATTTTTATATTAGTTGGAAAAAGCTAAACAGTTTTTATTGGTTATTTGACACAGGATGAAATGCAAATAATGTTGATTTTTATGACATATTTAAATCTATTTATTTAAATAAAAAATTTATCTTTTTAAGTATTACACAATTATATTAACAAAACAATTCACTGAGTTACTTCTTGTTTCTTATGCTTTAAAAAATTATACTTTGCATATAGATTGATTACACTGACATAAACATAAAATTATTTTCCATATTACTCATAATAATATTTTATCTCCTATATGGAATTGGTAAATTCATATTTTATGACCTTTAATTTTTAAGTTTATAATATTCGAAAATTTCTCATTCCTTTAACTAAACGGCTTATGGCCAAAAACCTTTTGTAAGTTTAATATTCATTATTTTAAATATTCTGAACACATAAATTCATTTAATTAGCATACAATTTATTAAAATTTTATAAAGAGTGAAGTCATTGTTTTAAGCTTGCAGATTTGTTTGAATTTAATAAAATTAACTAACTAAATTTGACGTGACTGGTATCGAATAAAGAAAATGACTTGCCAAAGATGTTCCTGCCGGTCCTTGGGGTCCCTCGTCTGGATTCCCTGGTCCTTGGACACCGGAAGTCGCCATCCCTGGTTCGTCGGTGGTGGTTTCCCTCTATTCGAGCGTCCTGGAGGCTGAGTCTGGAGCCTTCATCCTTTGGTGGTCCTGGATGTCGAAAGCGCTGAGGTTATGGTCCATCTGGCCTTGTGACGGTCCTACTCACGGTCCAGCATAGCGTCCCGCGGCACCTCGTGTTAACAAATTATTACAGACTGTCTCTAAAAGCTTAGAGACCAAGTATATATAGCGGTGAATTTAACCTACCTCACCCCGCCTGCAAAGCTCGCTATCGCTCGATTTATTCCTTGTACAGGAGAGTCGGGCAACGAATCTGTTTTAGCTTGCATGGTTTGATTATTAATTTTGGAACACTGAAAAATGTCTATTTTATTTAAACGGCTGTAACTTTTTTGTTTCTTAAGTTTTTTGAATTTTGTTTTCTCTAATATTCATTCTAGCTTATTGTGGTTCTTTTAAAATGTCGATGAAAGTTCTACGTGGTTTGGTTCGTAATATAGCTTTTTTAGGCACTTAGAATTTTTTCGCTTCACTCCCGATGTTCAAATTTAGTTAGTTATTACATATTTATTTTATAACATTCTTTAATTCAGCTTAACTATTCTGTTTAAGGTTGTATTTAATTTTTCTCTCTTTATTAATTGTATAATTTCCTACTTGATTATTTTAAAAACAGCTTTATTTCTAAAAAACAGGAAATTACTTATTTCCCATTTGCCACGGTCTCCCAGACCGTTGCAACACACATACAGACACACACACACACAAACAAAAACACACACACACACACACACACATATATATATATATATATATATATATATATATATATATATATAATACTACATATACAGTACTCTATAATATACTAAAAATATCTGGAACCCCAAGTGTTTCAAAATAGATTCTTCATAAATTTGACGGACCTCAAACAGAAATGGAAGTATGGAAAATATTGTTCGATGAAGAAAACGCTTTGAATGGGCTAATGTTGATCTATGGGGGAAAAGACTCTTTACAAAAAATCTTCGGTTTGACAGTCCCAGTGATAGAACTAGTTGATATATTACACACAATGATTCTTAGAGAGACAGAAACAAATATTGCCTGTTTTATAATACACTTTTGAAAATATGTATTATGTAATTAACTTTTATTGTTAGTAATTTTTCATTATCCATTACTGATGTTTTTTTCTTGAACTATGTAGAACCTTTGGATTTTGGATTTTTTACTGACATTTCTTACTTTTACGACGGTTTTTAATCTACATTGATGTTTATAGAAAGTGTAAGTTACCTTTTACGCCCCCTCCCAATCCATATATGAAAAAGTAATTTAAAATATCTTAGAATCATACTATTACAAAACTTATTATATATAACAACTATTACACTATTTTGTGAACAGATCGAAGTATCTGTGGTATGTTCATTCTAGCTTATTGTGGTTCTTTTAAAATGTCGATGAAAGTTCTACGTGGTTTGGTTCGTAATATAGCTTTTTTAGGCACTTAGAATTTTTTCGCTTCACTCCCGATGTTCAAATTTAGTTAGTTATTACAAATTTATTTTATAACATTCTTTAATTCAGCTTAACTATTCTGTTTAAGGTTGTATTTAATTTTTCTCTCTTTATTAATTGTATAATTTCCTACTTGATTATTTTAAAAACAGCTTTATTTCTAAAAAACAGGAAATTACTTATTTCCCATTTGCCACGGTCTACCAGACCGTTGCAACACACATACACACACACACACACAAACAAACACACACACACACACACACACATATATATATATATATATATATATATATATATATATATAATACTACATATACAGTACTCTATAATATACTAAAAATATCTGGAACCCCAAGTGTTTCAAAATAGATTTTTCATAAATTTGACGGACCTCAAACAGAAATGGAAGTATGGAAAATATTGTTCGATGAAGAAAACGCTTTGAATGGGCTAATGTTGATCTATGGGGGAAAAGACTCTTTACAAAAAATCTTCGGTTTGACAGTCCCAGTGATAGAACTAGTTGATATATTACACACAATGATTCATAGAGAGACAGAAAAAAATATTGCCTGTTTTATAATACACTTTTGAAAATATGTATTATGTAATTAACTTTTATTGTTAGTAATTTTTCATTATTCATTACTGATGTTTTTTTCTTGAACTATGTAGTACCTTTGGATTTTGGATTTTTTACTGACATTTCTTACTTTTACGACGGTTTTTAATCTACATTGATGTTTATAGAAAGTGTAAGTTACCTTTTACGCCCCCTCCCAATCCATATATGAAAAAGTAATTTAAAATATCTTAGAATCATACTATTACAAAACTTATTATATATAACAACTATTACACTATTTTGTGAACAGATCGAAGTATCTGTGGTATAGGTCTACCATGCCTCCCTGAGACTGTGACTTACACAATGTAATCTGTGGTGGTACGGGTTAAAGTGGTATGGATTGGTTTAATTTCTCAAATACGCCTTAAATCATATCTCATTTTTTTTATTCTACTGTAATAAATAATGTAGGCGTCATTATGAAGACGTCTAAGAAAGTCATCCTCGAAGACTCAATAATTCTGAGATACGAAATTTCCAATTTTCTTTATTTTCACATTAAGTCCATATTTCACAGCAGAAGAAGTAATGCACTCGGCAATAATAAAGTCAAGTGGGGTGTCTGCAATGCACGGCGCTGTCAAATCTCCACTGCTCCTGGACAGTACTGCGGATTTAAAATTATTTAACATTTTACACTTCTGCCTTCTGTTTATGTGTTTCAATATCAATGGAAAATTGTAAAATCAAATTAGAAACGCTTTGTGGTTCATCACTTCTTTAATTCGGTAATCTTATATAACTTATTACCAACATGTTTAAAGTTATCTAAATGAAAACCGTCATAATATGAGTTTAAAGATAATTTCTTACATATTTAAATGAAACTTGCCATGTTATATTAACATATTAACACCGTGACAAAAGTAGCCTGCACAAAATATACATTATTATACACCCCCTCCCCCGTGCTAGATACAAAGATCCTGGCGCACGAGATAATATATTATTTGGTTTTCAAACTACATGACACAGTTATAGTACTAACCTAATTTTACACTACTTAACTAAGTGAATGCGTAATTGCTTTTGACGCGTTTCAAAACGATCTTTCCTTTTTCGAAACTCTTCGAAAAAGGAACGATCGTTTTGAAACGCGTCAGCAAGTAAGCAATTACGTATTCACTTAGTTAAGTAGTGTAAAATTAGTTTAATCAGTGAATTCAAGATGATTACATCAAGAAACTTCACAGTTATAGTGTTTTGAACAACAAAATTCCAGAACAACTTGAGATAAACTGTGGTGTACTTTTTTGGTTTAAATAAATATAATCTCTTGATCCCAAAGAACATTTTGTTTTAATTCTTATGTACATTTCTATTTCAGAGCAATCATCTTCAGAGTAAATCGTGTAAAAATTTCCTTTGAAGATGATTGCTTAGGAATCGAAATGTACATAGGATTATTAGGAATATATAGGACGGTTTTGTGGTCAAGATATTTTATAAAATATTATATTCTTCTTTATTTTAACAAGTATACAAGGGCCAGTGTATATTAGTTTGATATTTTTTATAATGGTTTTAGTAGTGATATAAAACTCTACAATGTTGACTTTGATCAAAGCCATAATTTAGATTGTAAGTAATAGAAACGTGAACTAGAGCCATAAATAAAACAGACATTCCATTCATGCCCAGCGCTGTAAAAATTGTTCTAATTATTTATTTTTATTATTTCAGTTACCCTCCAAGCTTCTAATCTCCAGTACACTCTGGGCTATAAATAACTCTATAAAAGCAAGAGAATTGAATTCAGTTCAATAAATAGCGAAGATATAATATTGCTATAAAACACGACAATTTCTACTTCAGAAAAACGTATAAATACAACTGATCTAATGTTCACCTAAAGTATAGTTAAGCGATTTATTACATTCTATTGGTGATAGCTTTAACCGTTTTTATGAAGCTTAGGGGTAAAAGTTTTAGTCGCTCTGGATAACGTCAGCAAAACTATAGAGCCTTTACGTAGTGTTGTACGAGAAGGCATTAAACGATACCTTGTATCGTACATCTCAAATGTCTTGTACTAGCCTATGTGATTTTTCCATTATATTTTTCTGGACACAGAAATTTTCTCTAACTAAATAATGTTATGTTACTGGCAATCGTAAAGTAAATGTATATTTGTAAGCCTTCAGGGTGCTCAGATGTTTAAAGAAGTGAAAAGTTCTTTTATTATTTAATATGAAACACTTCTACTTAATTAAAAGCTCTCAATAAACTAGTTTTAACAATTTTAATATAAAGCGAAGCAAAGTGCATTTTTCAATTCCCGGGATAATTGCGTATAATAGAAGCATATTGAATGTTTTATACTTAATGGATTACTAAAGAGTAATTAATATGTTAGGAACTTGTAAGGCTACAACACCCTAGAGGTAAAATAATTGTTTTAAACTTGTTAAATCATTGATGTTATTATATTGAATGTAAGACAACTTTACTCTATTTTAATGTTTTCATTACGTTTGATTTTCTGTTTCACTTTGTCAAATGTTTCAATTTGTATTTAATAAATACTTTGTACGTTGAGTAGAAGTATTGAAATGAAAAATATATAGCATAAACGAGTAAAACTATAAACATCACTACAAAAGGAAAAGATAAAAATATAAAATATATAAAAGTACATACAATATATTGTACAAAGCAGGTTCAATAGCAGGTTGTACAAAGCAATTTCCATACAACTGACTTTTGTCTCTTTACATGACAGAGTGTGTTCAAAAATATCTTTCAAGAGAATTATTTATAAAATGTAGTCAACATGGATTCGGACTTCGATAAAATGTCTAATAAATCTATTTTTGTTTTTCGTTTAATTGTGTATTTAAACTAAATACTCTGTACATAATTCCAGATTTGTTAACATATTGAATTAAGACTAATGCTAGAGCCAATAGATATCAAAGGATTTAAACAGTTTTATACAGTCTACATATAACGTCACTGATAATAACTACTGATTTAACAAAAGTAATTTTAATCATCAATAAAATATCGGTCTTTTGATATTTATTCAGTGATTTACTTCTCACAGATCATCTATTAGGTATTAAAAAGGATCTAGTAGCCTTTAACTTACTTTCTAAACATATAAGTTTTATATTTCTACTTTCCGTTGCTTAATAGTAAGTTTTTTTTTGTTAACGAAATATTAGTTTGTAGTACTTTTTGTTTATAACGGGAGAATGTTTTTATTTTAATATATATTTTTACAAGTATTTTGGTTTCCTTATTTTGAATGAATACTTTCACAGTTGCTTGTAACCTTTTCTTCAACTTCATTGTTGTAATCTCTTTTATTATCGTACTTTAAAGTGTAAATGGGTTTATTAAGTTTCATAAAAACTAAATATTGTTTTGTTATTTATATCTTTAAAAAGACTTTAACGGGAGAATGTTTTTATTTTAATCTATATTTTTACAAGTAATTTGGTTTCCTTATTTTGAATGAATACTTTCACAGTTGCTTGTAACCTTTTCTTCAACTTCATTGTTGTAATCTCTTTTATTAACGTACTTTAAAGTGTAAATGGGTTTATTAAGTTTCATAAAAACTAAATATTGTTTTGTTATTTATATCTTTAAAAAAATCTTAAGTTTGAACTTTTTACGTTTTGTTTGTTTAAGATAGTCAACTTTATTTGTTTTTCCATTAAAATATTAGGAAATAATTATATTTTATGTTGTTCAGTCCATTTATGTATTTATTATTGACAAGTGTCAGTTACGTTGCAATTACAAATCGCTTCTATATCTCCCTCTCTAAAGATTTTCCTCATAAAACAGAATTGTTTAAGCAACATGTAATTTTGTAGTACGTTAGGTTTATGGCGTAAAGACGTTTTTATTTCAATATATATTTTTACAAGTAGTTTACTTTGGGTAGTCTGATTGAATATATATTGTCAAAGGTGGAGTTTGTTTTTATTATTTAGTCTCATCTATTAATACATGTAAAAGTGTAAATGTGTTATGTATCAAATAAACAAAATATTTTTTTAAAATAATTGTTAAAAACAAATATTAGGCTTGTATTTATTGATTTTGTTTGACTGTTTGCATTTCCGGCTATCAATATTTTTGGTTTTTTCCTTCTTCAAAATTTTATAATCCGCAAATCATTTTATTTATTAAAATATGTATTACTGATAAACGTCAGCAACGTAGGCATTTCAAACCACTTCTACAGCCCTAAAGGTTTTCCTCATAAAGCAGTGCTACAAGCTGAAATGGAAGTATTTGATAATTTTAAGTCGCACAGTTTGTAAGGATCAGAGTCTAACAATAAATACCCTGTAACGGGATTTCCTAAGGAAATACATTATGGCTGCTTGTGATAATATCGACAGTGGCAAACTGTTATTTTATCCTTATTGACTTATGGACATATTACCCGCGTCCTTTATTTTATAGGGGATTTATTATTCCTTTCTCAATCGATTGTATAAGAAATTTTACGACGAAATTATTAACTGGTAATACAAAAACGTATAAGATATAATTTAACTAATGATTACCTAATTGGAGCTTTCTTATATTTTTAATTCACAAAATTAAGCAACAATTGAAAAAAGTGTATTATTATGGCTTGTAACAAATAATTATAAATTCTTAAACGTTAAACTTGAAGTACAATCCTAAATAGGTTCTATTTTACGATAGTACGTTACTGTGATATACAGTTTTTAACCAATACTTTTACCTGTTTATAAAATACATTCTTTATGTATTTGAAACTTTTTTTAGTTCTGAATTCCTTCTATTTTCTCCATAAAAGTCAAACGATGTGCAATTTTGCTATCTTTCATTTGGCAAATGTTTTTTTGTTGTTCAATTTAAAATTCTTACTTTTCAAGTTTCAAGATTTAATTGTTATTCTTTTGACTTTTCACACTACATCAAAACTGTCATCAACTATTCAAATCCATTTGAAATTGGATAATGCATTTCTTTGTTCTCTAAGTACAATATAATACATTCATCTCCTTCTACAGTTTAATGTCAGAATCAAGTATTTCTCTGACGTTCCATAAAGTCAGACTAAATGGCGTAAATTACAACGCTTTAGAAGAAACCCTAAATCACGTCAAATTAAGTATTTGTAATAATAGTATTCCATCGAACGTATTTTAATTAGTATGTTTACACTTGTTTAGGTACGAGAACTGTAAAGTTTTTGTAGAGTATGCTTTACTTTGTTATCTATATCTATAAAATCACGAAAGTTAATAAGACTTTCACAACCCTTTACCCGAATAAACTTCCAACTGCCAAAATTAAAATCATAAGAACCTTAAACTATTGGTATTTCAATCCGATTACACAGGTTACGTACATATAGGCTATTGTACCCGTTGTAATCCTAAACTCTCCAACGCACATAAAGCATAGCTCTATTTTATTTGACAATTACTAGACAGTGCATTCGATCACTGTTCCAAAGTAACAGTCAGTAGATATCATCGAAAATCATTGATACCTCCCACCTGTGATTATTCTCAGTGTGTTTCCATCAATGCAAAGTCCAAATTAATTTAACAGAAAAGTCGGCGAATGAAATGAAAATGTTCTAAATTAAATATTTAGACGATGCATACTCGTTTGAAATGCAATATAGGTATGAAATAAAATAAATTTAGAATGTATAAGGATTTAGGAAGTATATATTGCAAAAGGTAATCTGCATAATTTCCTAACGTTGTAAAAAGACCAAATGACGTAATTAGCACTAAGGGTAAATACCCTTAAAACTTGGAAACACTTCTACATTAAAACATATAAAATGTGACAGTGAATAATTCTCAAGACCATCTAACCACAAACTTTTTGTTTATCCTGATGAAACTTTCAGTTAACAAGTAACCATTTTTAGATCAATAATAACAGAGGCTCAAGAGGCTGAAATAAAAATATTTTATAAAATAAATATAAAATTATTTAATAATATACAACCACAGTTTTGTTTCAAATAAATAGTGATATAAAATGTGATTATAAGAATAGGTTTTAGAGTCTTGAGATGATAGATTTCCTTATTAAAGATTCATCAAATTAATAGAATTTGTCGTAGCTATTACGAGCTACATTTGACATTTGACGCTTTGACATTTGACATTATCTAAAAAACAATAAAATTGCTTTTATTACGATTGGTAATTCCAAATACATTTAAAAAATATATTTTAGGTAAATTACTAAAAATACTTCTCAATAAAAATTGATTCCCAATGGTTATTTAAACAAGTTTTTATGTTAAGACTAGTTTGGGTTAACTTTTATTGATCAATACCAATCTAGAACAGTATTACTATTCACAGTTTGAAATAGTAACAAATGTTTTAAAATAATATTTATTTGAAGCTTATTTACCATAAAAATTTCATTAATATAAAGGTACTCTTCAAAACAACGTAAGCTGTAAACAAAGAAATTTTTTTACACTATTTAAGACATTGATCACATTTTGTACTCTAAAATAGTAATTTTTAAAAAATAATAATTTAATTATTGTTCATACTAAGACAGTCTAGTTTTAATATTGGAAAATTTACAGTAGACAGCAATAAATTGGTCGATAAAACTTACAAAGATGGCACTATTTTCTCATCTCTTCTTTTACTGGCTAGATCATACTAAGAGCTAATCAAAGCGTCCCTGTACACATTGTACCAGATAACCTTTATCAGTGTCAGCAGACACCTGTGATGGTTACCTAATACAATCGGGAACATATGGTTTTTGCAGTTTTTTTCAATTTTACTTTAAATTTTAATTAGCTGAAGTTGTTACATGTAAACGTTTTATTTAATTTTGTTTTTTTCTACTTGTTTATCTTTCTGATATAAAATTGAAAGATTTTAAAGTTTATGAGTTAGAGGATATTAAGTATATTTTTTTTCATTCATAAAGATTAGATTGTTTTATTAATTCATCAATAATTATTTAACTTTCTTTAATAATCCTACTTCATGTCACAAGTGAAATCTTTACTGTGCATCCCAATTTATTTATAACCAGATCAATTGTTATAATTACAGGCGATTATCAACTATGTGTGCTCAAAGAATTCAATTTACGAATGAATGAACATTCTAGTATTTAATCTTGACATGGAGCCAAGCAATGCAGTAAGCTAGTCTTCAAGCCAAATGTAACCTTGGAATCGGACCAAATTACCTGCTTTAATGAAGATTTTGTAAACGTTGGAACACATCCGGCATTAGCTGTTCAAGCATCAAGCATTAAACTGTTTTTTCGAATAACATATTTAAGGATTTTAGCATAAACACGTGGTTTTTAAAACAATAAATTATATTATTAACGCATGCCTCTTTGAATACCATTATGAGAGACAGACAATAGTCTTGCCGCACTTGGGCCGTACAGTAACGTAACTGGTACTAATATGCAAACACCCACTATTGGTCTAGGCACTCATTTTCACAGGCGGTCATACAGATGACTGAAGGTACCCACAGACATTTGTTCACGTTACAGGGTATCGAACCCAGAACATTTGGATTAGTAGCAAAATGCTCTATCCATTAGACCACTCAGCCGATTTTAAACTATAAATTTCTTTGAAACAATTATTCACTCCTAAAGAATATAAAGTATTTTTACAAAAAACTTAAAACAAATGCCGTAAGCATTGTGGCCTAACCGCGCGTGCATACACATACTTTGTTTTTATTCCATTCTTGTTTTTGTACAAATCTTATCATCCAGAAGGGATATTTCACCCAATAGCTGCCTTATTCCTAGGCGAATATCCTAAATTCGTACAATGGCCTTCTGTTTAAAACCCAATTTGCTTAGTGGATGACGTACATTACTCTTTCCAAGTTTTGTGTTTTAGATCTATCTTAAGAACATTTCAAATAAAATGTTAGTGAATCAGGATGTAGCAGATTTTTCTCAGTTAAACTCTTTACAAGTGAATACCATGGTTTATACATCGCAATTATTTTTTGTTTATTTAACTTTGGATAATTTTTGAAGGATATTACATTACCTCAAAGCACATACATTTGTTTTTTAATTTATTTATAATTACTTATTTTTTCAACATAATGTTTTATCGGATGCTATATCTTATGTATCTAAGTCTACCCTCTTTTATTTAGTATCTTTGTGATTCTGAACATCAAATTTCCATTGCTTACCTTAAATTGTTTTCAAATAATATTTATTTAGTTATATAACGTATTTTTTTTCTTACACCACTTCACTAATTATTTTTCCTGCTTACTTAATACTGTAGTTTTAAAAGTAAATAGTAAGATATTAAAACCATTTTAAAACGTACAAGAAAACATTTAATTTTCTATATTAGTTAATAATTTTTGTGTTGTTTTTAGGTCCTGTTTCAATTTTTTTTTGAGTATTCTTAAAAACTGAAAAATTATTCTATCTATATTTCTATACTTTTAAAAATAATTCTATTCATACTTCAGTATTGATGCTTTTAAATTATTTATTTAAGGGGAGGTTGGATGAACTGGTAGTTGTATAGGTGTGTGATGAGAATACTCGGAAGTGTTTGAATTTTTTATGTGAGTACATTTGTGTAGACGTCTGTCAAACCGGCCCACACTGCTTGAATGAGTTGCATGAATAACATCCTCCCAGCGACTTGTGTACATGTTCAATGAAGACTGCGTCAGTCAGTTCCCTTGGCAATAATAATGTGTTAAAATAAAGTTATGTTTTGTTGCAGTGCTGTCAGATTTATTAAAACATTAATATTGTTATTCGTGGGCCTACTCGTAGTAATTGCGTTATTTAAAATTGCAATTATTTTGTAAAATATTATTAATGTAATAATTTTCAACGTCAAACCTCGAAGTAAATATCTTTGGTGACTTACAGTGTACAAATACTTAACACAGAAATGTAGGTTAATAACTGCAAAAAAAATCCCTAACGACTTGCTTTGCAATTTGTTTCAGGTGAAGCGGGTCCAGACCAGAGGGGCGCAGTTTGTCCAAAAGGAGTTACTAATATTGTTTTGGATGCCCATTTCAGTTTCGAGTGCAGAAGAAGAAGTGCATGTCACTGTCACTATAGCCTCAACCTATTGGTACCGTATTCCTCCCCTTAGTTTAGGGGCAGACTAGTCAAGGGGTTCCTTTAGGAGATATAGGAGGATTTTCCTGGCAGTATTTATTTCTCCCCAAGCTTTTAATCACGCTTCTTTTTTCTATTTCCTGATTCTCCATAGAAAGTGCTTATCAGCTTGGCAAATGGATAATCAATCCCATTCCCATCATGCGCGATAAGGATTTTAACTGCAAGCGTATCTGAGACGGAGTAAGTATACCAGAGAAGGGCTGCCACGAGGGCTTAGTGGGTCCTGGGTACCCAGACCAAAGGGTCCAATTTGCCAAGAAAAACAGACAACAAATATGTACCGTCGCACTAATACAGTATACAAAATTATAAAGTTCTCTCTATTTTTTGCCGTATAGGCTTATAGTGATAAAATAATGAAAATAGTATCCTCAAATCCAAATTCAATGAATTTTTTTAAAATAGAGAAACATACTTTCATAAAATAACCTACCCTAAATTATTGCATTCTTGATTTGCTAAAACATTGAGAGCTTCCATTCATGTGGTAATCACAGAAACAACAATATAGTTACAATAATATTAAACGACATTACTGCGCAAAAATGTTACGACAAATTCATAAAGTTTTAGTTAGAATAATATTAACGACTTTACTGTCCGAAAATTCTACGACGTATTCATAGCATTTTAGTTACAATGATTTAAACATCACTGCAAAAATTTGTCACTAAGTATTCATACCTTTTTAGATACAATAATATTAATGATAATATTGTGCAAAATTGTAACGACTTATTCATAACATTTTAGTTACAATAATATTAACTAAATTACTGTGCAAAAATGTTACAACGTATTTATAACGTTTTATCTACAATAATATAAAACTACATTACTGCGCAAAATGGTTACTAAAATATTTGTAATATTATAAGCCGTGATTTTACCACGAAAAGAGAATTAATTTCTATTAGGGGATTATAAAAAAAAGTTTATCTCAAACATTTGCACATTTACAAAACAATTAGCTCTTCAGATTAATAATTGTTTTAAACATACTATAACAATGGTCACTTCAAGTGGCAGCAACAAAAACCTGGAGTGTCTTTCAGTAAAGTCCGATCTTTAGAATAGTGAGCTAATCTTTTAATTAATCCCGAACCCGCTGAACGTCCACGCCTGTTAAGCAGACAAAAACTTTTTGCAATTCAATCGTGTATTTAATTCAACGAGTAAAATCGTGTGTTCGTTGCTTTAACCAGATACTTCTATAAGAAAGTAGTCACTTGATGCCGGTGAGTTCTGTAAAGTCAAAAATAGAATAATATACTATTATATAAACTAACTTAATTTACAAAGTGATTCATTTTAGACATCTTGATTTAATATTCTACAGCATATAAGTTTATATTCTCACGTTCGTATAAAAACAATAAGATTTTCATAGAAAAAGTACAATTTTATTCTTATCTCCTTGCTCTTCAAATGTGTGTGTGTGTGTGTGTGTGTGTGTGTGTGTGTGTGTGTTTGTGTGTGTGTGTGTGTGTGTGTGTGTGTGTGTGTGTGTGAGTGTTTGTGTGTGTGTGTGTGTGTGTGTGTGTGTGTGTGTGTGTGTGTGTGTGTGTGTGTGTGTGTGTGTATGTGTGTGTGTGTGTGTGTGTGTGTTTGTATGTTTGGGCATGCGTGTCTGTCGTTGGAAATATCTACCTCTTTTTCTCTTTCTTTCTCTCCATATATTTTTCCTCTGCATCTCTCCCACTCATTCTCTATTTATATATTTATATATCCATCTCTTCTTTCCTTTCTTTCTCTCTCTCTCTCTCTCTCTCTAATCATTATGCTCTTATACTCTCTTTTTCTAGTTATAAATGTATCTTTTTACCTATGTTTCTCATTCTTTCTCTCCCCCTTTCTCCAATATCTTACACTGGCTGATTTATGTTTGCAAAATACCAACACGACCTATTTTAGGGAATCGTTTTTTTCTACTCGTGCAGGCTATGATTATATACACGCCTTGCTAGTATTAAACAAAGCCACTAATAATATTGGCATATGCTCTTTTTACATATTTCAGGCGATGAAGCCTCTGTGCACTTTTGGATTCATGTTTATTCAGTTTCAATACACTAAACCTATTAATCTACTTCATGTGCTTCACCTTAATCTCACTAAATAATACTTGGCAAGGGCACAACTTCGAGATTCAACTAAGGCTTTTTATTTTTTTATAAATGTTACTTTTCGCAAACATTCAAGAGGATTATTATCATATATTACGTAAAACACATTCTAAATACGAAAATTGTTTTTTAAGCATCGCAAATAATAAAAAAATGGTTCAGACTGTATTAATTACTGTAATACAAATATCAAGTCATTTATTAATCACTTCTTTATCAAGCATTCCTCCACGAATTACTACGCTATGACAAACTACACAGTATTGTAAATATAGCACACAAGTATATGTTTAGCTTAAGTTATAAGTAAGAAAGATGATTTTGTCAATGTAAACTAACCACTTAGGCGTAGCTCAATTTTTCCCAGAGTTCCAACGAGATACGAATTCTTTAGTCTACGTGACTAGCTCAAGTTGGCAAACCTAACTTGTGTTTATAATAATAACTTCCATTAATCGTCAATTCTAACGTCTATAACTTCTAATATAGAATACATAAGGTATTTATGTATTTCAAACATAAAAAATAAATACGCTTAATATATTAAAAAGATTCTCCTAATTCTTTATTCTTTGTTATTTTTTCATATATATTTAAAAACAGATATTATTTGACAATATCCCTCGTGATAATAAATAGTGACTAAAAACATAATAATAAATGCCTCTAAAGCTAGATTATTCTAGCTTGATTATTTCTCTTAAAAGATATTTGGAGTAACATTGGGCTCACGTTTTGTAAATTAAATTAGATATTAAAATAATAAAATATGTATCATTTCTATAGAGTTGAATATTATTTCATTGCACTTGAGAAAAAAATGGGCCATGTAACGAATATATAAGAAATTTGTAAAGAGTTCGTATCAACAAAATGGCGTGTGACGACCATGGTGCACAGCTATACTCAATGTGTACTCAGCTGTACCTTAAGTGAGGAACCAGTTACGCGACAACTGTTATTGACATAAAGGACTATCTGTCATTTTCTCACGTTAATAAACCATTACCTTCCCTTCAATACTTCATAACCTTATAACCTTATAACTTCATAACCTACATAAAAACGAAAACTCCCGCCACACATCAGCAATTTCTCATAAAACCGATTCCCACAATAGAAACTTAAATTAGTTATGTGCCAATTGTGTCAAGTATTAAAACCAACAACAAACCCACATTAACCTATAAGAATTGAAATAATTGAGTCAGTTTTATCAAAATATAAAATTTAATGGTAACAAATAAATAAATGTTTTCAAATTATATACATTGTTACAGAATACAGTTTGCTAAAGTAAAAGTTTTGAATTCATATTCCAGGAAAATGTTGAAAATAAGATTTCAAAATTGCAATAATTATTTCTCACTCTAAAGTGTTCTTCATTTTATAATATTCTACATTTCTGCTCAGATATCTTGAGCACAGAAACATTATCTTTCCAAAAATGCAATATCTCTTGTGACACTCTCCAAATATTAATTTTCTTCCACACAGAGAATCCGTATTAATTAAAAACCTAAAAACAGCTGGTTGATAAGGATCATAAATAGTTTTTGTAAAATTTGTCAAGGGTTTACATTTCATGATTAGCCTTCGTAATTAGTTCGGCATATTAAATATATTTCTTAAAGTAGCGTGGTTTGATTTTTCTTACATACTTTCAATGATAAACCTGTTTCCACAAATACAGTATACTTTACTTCGAAACTAGGTATTAATTGAATAATTTTTGTTGTTGTAAGACTAGAATTTTATATTAATTTATTATGAATTTTGTTTTATCCCAGACCCAACGTTAAATGTCGAAAAGTAAGATGATTATAAATATTTATTTATATACAATTATTTTTTAAAGCTTCATTAAAATATTTAAAACATATGAATTGTCCCATATTTATTTACCCAATGCGTTAAAATAAACACAACTAAAACAATTTAACACTACAAACACATACAAGTAAAAAGATGCTAAATCGGTTAGAATCGGGTATAAACGAGTTATGTAAAACCTCTGTCCAATTTCAGGCAACACTCGTACCGTTTTTGAAGGTTTTGCATCATTTTGATTTCATGCTCGTTATACACACGGTTATTTTTACCGGTAGTTGGATGATGAAGATTTATGGGTCATCACGGAAAATCGTATTCTTTATTCTCCAGACGTATGAGTCAGGTGGTAGGAGATGAGGGGAGTGGGCTGGATAAAGAAGGATTGTTCTAAGCGAGAAAACGTGATCCCCTAAAGTTTCTTGAAGGAAGTAATGCTTTCTAGTAGGGTGCGAACAGAACAAGTAAGTCGCGTTAGATGTAGTAGCTCGCACTCGATGTCGATGTCGACATCCATGTAAATCAAATGCACTGTAACATACGGAGACGAACATAACGGGTAGGTCGAGGTGGAGGTACAACGCGATGCCTGTTTTTTTTGCAAACAAACTGATTTGCTTTTACGTGGATGTTCACGAGGATGCCTGGCTCGCAGCTCCGCTCTCATAAGTCCGTTCAAGGTCGTCCTGCCTTTCCAAGCCATATCACGCCGTGAAAGGGAAATTTGATTTCGACATAGGTAGTGCGGTTTAGTATTTTCAATATTTTCTAGTGGATAGGAAAAAGTTTCAGTAGTGATCCTCATATAGTAATGGAACCGTTCGGGGACATCTAGTAGTTCAATAAAAAAAAAATATTAATAATATATCAATTTTACTTCATTTAGTTACTGATTTTTAATTTCTTTACTAAAATTGCATTTCCCTTTATAAACAATGAGAATTTTTTAATTTTCTTATAACCATATATTTATTAGTTTTAACAAAAATATTTAAATATCGATATTCACAAGTAGTTTAATTATTAGCATCGGATATCGATATTTTTTACGATGTCCCGATCCTAGTAGTAATTTTGTGTGTTGTACTTGACTCCATGCAGCTATTTTACTGGTAATTTTCGATTGTCATACAGTTTTTTCATGTGGGAATTGTTATTTGGTAGGCTAGGTAGTTAATCGTATTCTGCTTGGATGATAGGTTTAATATCTTGTTTGTTCATATTTATGTATGAGTGAGATATAGCTTTACCAAATGTCACTGACAAAGATACCCACTTCAAGTTATCCCTTTACAAAGTGACTTCCTTATATATACATATATATATATGTATATATATATATATATATATATATATATATATATATATATATATATATATATATATTGTAACATTTTGAAAGTAGCAAGTAAGAAAGGCACAATATATAATATAATATAAATATGTAGGTAAATCCATACCATAAAATAACCAATTATGGAAAAAAGACAAATGTAAACATAACCTAAATTGGCAAAATCGTAATATTTAATCAAGTTTAGAACAATAAACACTGTAAAACAAACAATATAATAAAACAATTTAAAGAAAATTTTACAAAATTAAAGAAGAAATTTCTGAAAACAAATGTACTTACATACCCAGATTATGGGAAAATATTTTTCGTACAAACAGATGCCAGTGAATATGCCATAGGAGGGCACATTTACCAGATAAATGAACATGGGGAGAAAAAGGCACTAATGTTGTTGAGCCGCACACTAAAGGGGATTGAAGTAAAGTACTATACTACGGAGAAAGAGTTACTTGCTATATTGTTTTGTCTGCAGAAAGCAAGACAAATAATTTTAGGCAGAAAAATTGTAATACAGACCGACCATCAGGCCCTAACTTTTATTAAGACATGTCGAATTTTAAATTCACAACTGCATAGGTGGATCTTGCTGATGCAAGAATATGATTACACAATTGAATACTGTAAGGGAAAAGAAAATATAGTTGCAGACCTGTTAAGCAGAAACCCTTATGATCAAAATAAATTTGAAAAAAAACAAAATTCAGAATTACAAATCAATTATTTGGAAAGAATTGTGGATATGAAAATAGGTACAAAATTTAAAGAATTTCATAAATTACAAACAGAAGATTTGGAAATGAAGAAAATAAAAGAAAGTATTGAAAATTATCCTCAAAAATATAGGTTGTAAATGACTTGGTATATAAAAGAGATAGGGAAGATTGGAAGATCATGGTACCAAAATTAATGATCGAAAAAATAGTGGGTACTTGTCATAATTACTATCTGCATGCAGGGTCTAAGAAGTGTCATATTATACTATCAGAGAGTTTCACTTGGAAGAAAATGAAAAAAAAAATATTAGAGAAATTATCAAAACATGTAATATTTGTCAAAGAGCGAAAAATGTAACCCAAGGTTGTTTTGGAGAGACGAAGGGAATCCAAGTGTAAAACCCAAAGGAACAATTGTCCATTGATTTTATAGGACCATTTCAAAGAAGTATAGGAGGCTATAAATATTTACTTGTAGTACTAGATGTATTCACAAAATTTCTTCAGATATATAAATTAAGAAAAGCAACCACGGGGGAGGCGTTTAAATGTTTGGGAAATTATATAGAAAAGTTTGGTATAGTGAGGAGAGTACAAACTGACTATGGAACCCAATTTTATAATAAAAGATGGCTGGAATACATAAGGAGTGAAAAACGAAACCAATATTTTCTCCAATAAGGAGGTCACAAAGCAATATCGTAGAGAGAGAGTGAATAAAAAAATCATTAGGTGTTTAAGAACATATTGTCATCACAACCATAGAGAGTGGGGAAAGTATGTAGAAGTCATTAACAATGTCATACATGAAAATCCACATGAAACTACAGGGTACACACCTAACCAGCTACAGCTAGGGATTCAGGATGAAAGATTTTGGCAAAAAGAAATAGAAAAATAGAATGGAATCCAAGATTAACAAATTTAGAGAGACATTTAGAAATTGCTAGGAAAAGAATTAAGGATAAGGCTCATAAAAGAGCAGAAAAATTTAATAAAAGCCATAAGCTAGAAGAATTAAATGTTGGAGACATTAGTGTTAGTGAAAGAGAATTGGCAACCTCAGGGCATAAAAGGTGAAATGGCGAAGTTATTCAATATATACGATGGACCCTATGAGATCACCCAGAAATATGGGAAGGCAACCTATGAAATAAAGGATGCTAGAGTAAATAAAGTTAGAGGGATTTTCTATGTTAGCTTGTTGAAATAATTTTATGAGACAAGGGAGATACTAAATATAGAGGAAGGGAGATATTAAATATAGATGAAGGAAGCAATATGAATAAACTCTAGGTGACTATATGTATAAGAAAACGTTAGCAGGAGATACGTTTTAAGGGATGGTAACTAGATCTACGATAATTTATTAGTAACTTCGTCGAATATTGAGAATAATAAATAAATATAAATATGAATCTATGATAACAAATATTGAAGCATCGTTTTAATAAAAATATGGTAATTGTGTATTTAAACTTCGGCGTATTGTAAGGGAGAATCTGCGTCGATAAATAATGGAACTTCGTTGTATATATTATATATTATAACAGAAAAATGAATCTATGATAAATAAGTATTAAAACAAAATTTATATTCTTTGATATAGGGACAGTGTAATCGAAGGAGCTATAGATATGATCAAATAGAGGATATAAGATTGCAGCCTTTGAAAATATTAGATGTTAAACTTCATACAAAATAAACTGAGATGATATAAGAAAGTATTTGAACTGGATGTGAGATTGGAAGGGGAGATAAAATACTAACTTAGAACTGAGAGTTACATGAAGCTAAAAGCAAAATAAATATGAGATAAATAATAAACAAGGAATAAACAGAAATAAGGGAAAGAGAAATGTTATAACCAATTTGACCAAAAAAATAGAAATGTCGAAAAATAGAAAAAGAAATATAGAAAATACCAAAAGTAAGAAAGAGAAATCAGAACAAAGACCTAACCTAGAAGCAAGTCTAGACATACTATGACTCGGATAGGCTGGAATTTAAAGACACGGTAACAGAGAATATATGTTAAATAAATATTGAATCAGACTTATGATTGGAAAGATTCCAATATAATAAATGAAAAGAATATATAATTATAGAAGGAATTGTAAATACCAGAACATGATTTATTGTTACTATATGTTAGAATTGTTAAAAAATTTTAGATTGAATGTTAATTATAAGTATATTGTATTGTTAGAAGTTAAGTTAAGTAATATGTAATTGAAGGGCAGCAAAGAAACAAAAATATTAAGAGTTGATTTTAAAAATGTGAAAATTGAGATAAAAAAAGGAATTTTAAATCAAAATTTTTTTAATCTAAATTTGGGGACTATGTAACATTTTGAAAGTAGCAAGTAAGAAAAGCACTATATATAATATAATATAAATATGTAAGTAAATCCAAACCATAAAATAACCAATTATGAAAAAAAAGAAAAATGTAAACATAACCTAAATTGGCAAAATCGAAATATTTCATCAAGTTTAGAACAATAACCACTGTAAACCAAACAAAATAATAGAAACAATTTAATGTTTAACAGTTTAAAAAGAACGCTAAAACAATGTAAATAAAAATAAAAGCCTTCTAGTGTTAAGAAAAGTGAAACCAATTTAAGAAGCACAAAAGTTGAACTAATGTATGACTAGTGTATTAAATGATATGCTCGCGCATTATGAATAGAACAGCTGAAAATTTAAACGGAGATATGATATTTAAATGCAGTACCTGCGAAGAAATTAAAATCTAGTTATTAAGAACATGAAATGTACAAAAGGCAGTGAATACAGCATCCGTGAAGCCGGAAACAACGATTAAAAAAGGAAATAGTTTGTTCTAGCCATTTTAAAAGCGTGGCTTAGCGTCGTTTTCAGTACTACACACGTATTCAAGCTAGACGGTCGTGTTTCAGAGTTGGCCAGCAAAATTTAACAAATTCAACTTAGTGTGGAAGTGTTGGTCTGGAATTGAATTAACACTACGGAATACTTACAAGAAAATAAATTAAAACTATTTATTTAAAAAAGATATTATTAAATATTTGGTAAAAGGCTGAAAAGTGGATTCTACAATCTCAAGACACTTAAGTATCTAGGCTAGATCCATTAATACATTTTGAAATTTTGCATTCTGACATTTGTAAAAGAAAAGAAATTAGAGGAATTTATTATAAAATTACACTGTAAAAGAAAACAATTAGAGAGAATATTAAGGAACAATTTTACTTAGAAATAGATTGATTTGTAACATAGTGTATAACATTTATAGATTAGATTTTTTTTGTTCTTGTACTTTAGAGTGCCAAATAAGATTTCAGTATTCAAAATTTAAAACCCACTAGATAACATGAGATTAAGAGAGTTTGTGCTAAATCAAAATTATAATCAATTTAGGCTAAATTAAATAAGAACTGTTGCTGCCCAAAAGAGAAATCCAATTTAGAATAATAAGACTTGTAATAAGAGAAGAAACTTATAATAAATTTGTAAAACTTTAAACAAAAGAAGAAAATTTGTAATTTATTAATAAAACTTATAATTGTTAAGAAAGTGTTTTTTTTGATACATTAAACTTGTTATAAAAAAAAGGAAAGCTGTAGAATATTTATTTATCCTAAAATAAATTAGAAAAGTTGCTAACCTACCTTGATTGAAATATTATTAGAAAAATTACATTTTAAAAACTTACAAAATTTTGTAATAAAGTTTATATAGGACAAACAAAGAAAAAATTAAAAGAAATGTATAAAGAACATTTTAATGCTTTTTTAAAACCAAATATATATAAGTCTAATTTCGCAACCCATTGTATTAAAAATAATCATATGTATCCTAATATAAATAATATGAAAATTATAAAAGAAGTAAATAAAGGGTTAAAAATGAACGTATGTGAAGCATTTGAAATTTACAAGCATAATATTATTAACAGATTAATAGATAAACAAATTCAAATACGTTCTAAAAACCATACTTTGTTCAATGTATATAATGTTGTGGGAGCAGTGGAATAGGTTTGGCAATATTGTAATAGATTTGGCAACTGTGTATTGCTTTATCTAGTAGCTTCATGTTTGTTAGATAGTTCTTTTATCATTCTTAGTATTGTAACTCCTGAGGATGTTGGTAATGTAAACCAACGAAAATGTTTGATTTTATTATTCAATAAATTAAATATTCCTGTATTTGTGTATATTATTTGATCTTAAAAATATTCCAACCGGAAAACACATTTCATATTCTATATATATATATATATATATATACATCCCGCTATCAATATGGCAGCATTTCATTTTGCAAACATATGGCAGCCACTTGAAAGAGAGGAGTATAAATGTTTTTCGTCGTGTATAATTTATTTCTAATAAACATGATACTACTCCATGCACTTTAATTTTATAAAATCTTAAAAATACAAAATTGACTAAGTACTATCAATTCGGCAGCATTTCATTTAGGCATCAATATGGCAGCCAGTGTATATTTTCGTTCAGTCTAATAACAATATGGCAGCCGGTGTGTATATTATTCCCACGCTACTAACTATACGAGAACCAACAGTGTTGCCACTATGGTGCTACTATCTGACTAGTCAAATGTTTAGACTCTAAGACACGTGTGTGTAATCACGGTAAAAACACAAACATTAGTATGGCCCTTCTTCATTTCAGCTGGCCAATTATTTACTCAACTCACATAAGTCTTAGTTGTTAGTTTTCATAAACGTGTACAACTATCGAAAGCTGACGGGAATACAAGTGTGTGCCTCTACAGGAGTAGCAAAAGGATCAATTAGGGTAAAATATCGGAACAAAAAAAAAGCTAGGAAATAATCAATTGGGATGTTTTTAAGGATGCTGAGTCCACTACTGTGAACAAAATTAAACGGGGATGAACGGGTGGGGCTCTATAGGAGTTATAAAGGAGGATTTTGACTTGGGGTCAAAATGACAAAAGGCAAAAAAAACTAGAAAATGATCAGTCGGAGGGTTTTAATGGTGCTGAGTCTTTTACCGTTATCGAACGTAATGGGGATACACAGGTGATCCTCTATGGGAGTAGCAAATGATGAATTGGAGTATAAATGTGATAAGGCAAAACAAAACTAGAATATGATCAATCGTAGTCTTTTGGAGGTAGCTGAGTCCAATACCGTCTTCCATATTAATCGGGAATGCACGGATGTGGCTCTACGGGAATAGAAAAGGGGTAGAATTTTGGTACAATTGTCAGAAGGCAAAAAAACAATTGAAAATGATCAGTCGGAGGGTTTTAATGGTGCTGAGTCTTTTACCGTTATCGAACGTAATGGGGATACACAGGTGATCCTCTATGGGAGTAGCAAATGATGAATTGGAGTATAAATGTGATAAGGCAAAACAAACATAGAATATGATCAATCGTAGTCTTTTGGAGGTAGCTGAGTCCAATACCGTCTTCCATATTAATCGGGAATGCACGGATGTGGCTCTACGGGAATAGAAAAGGGATAGAATTTTGGTACAATTGTCAGAAGGCAAAAAAACAATTGAAAATGATCATTCGGGTGGGTTTTAATGGTACTGAGTCTTTCACCGTTATCGAACGTCAATGGGGATACGCGGGTGACCCTCTATGGGAGTAGCAAATGATGAAATGGAGTATAATTAATTGTGACATGGCAAAACAAAGCTATAATATGATAAATCGTAGTGTTTTGGAGGATTCTGAGTAGAATACCGCCTTCAATATTATAATGGGATGCACGGGTGTGGCTCTACGGGAGTAGAAAGGGGATGAATTGGGGTAAAATTTTCAGAAGGCAAATAAACAATGGAAAATGATCACTCGGGTGTTTTAAAGGTGCTGAGTCTTTTACCGTTATCGAAGGCAATGGGGATACATGGGTGATCCTCTATGGGAGTAGCAAATGATGAATTGGAGTATAAATCTGAAAAGGCAAGACAAAGCTAGAGTATGATCAAACGTAGTGTTTTTTAGGTTGGTGAGTCCAATACCGTCTTCCATATTAATCGGGAATGCATTATTAAACAGGGATGCTCGGGTGTTGCTCTACGAGAGTAGAAAATTGCTAATTTGGGGTAAAATTGTCAGAAGGCAAAAAAAATATATAATGATCACTCGGGGAGTTTTAATGGTGCTGAGCCTTTTACCGTTATCGATCGTCAATGGGGATATACGGGTGATCCTCTATGGGAGTAGCAAATGATGAATTGGAGTATAGACCTAATTGTGAAGAGAGAAGGTAAAATAGAGGTAGAATATTATGACTTGTAAAGTGAAACATTCAACCAAATAAGATTTTATTTTGGTATTTTTATCCTTTGGAGGGAATGAACTAGCTGAAGTAAACAGATACTATCATGAAGTAACTATAATGGTCCCTGCCACAAGAATAAAACTGATAAAACTGAATGATGTGGTTATCCTTTCAGAGATCGGAAATAAACATTACACAAACACGTACATGACGGGTTCTATCCCAGGCGCTACTTTGTCACGTGTTACAATGCGACATTTATACCGCCATTTATACCGCCATTTCTCCCTCTAATTTCAACATACAACCACACGGGACGTCTCTTTACAATCTGTTTCGTTTGAGCTACAATAGTACATAGTTGTCTTAAGTTGTCTTAGAAATTGTCACTCTGATTGTTAAAATTCTATTATTCGTTATTTTTAATATGAATTAACGAAATGAAACTTAACAAATTTATTGTTTGTAATAAAAAAAAATATCCACAAATAAATAGAAACCCTCAATTTAATTCATTTCTTTATTTAGGCTAGTACACACGCCACTGTCTTATAAAAGATATTACTCTCTTTGACGTATGTTTTGATAAAAAAAGGAGGCACTTGCTAAACCTATGCCATACGGGTCGCGTTCTTCGTGTCATTCTTCCAGGTCATTGGAAACAATTAAAATTAATAAATCCACCTATTTTAATCCTTGCTATTTAAAAATTTCCCCGCCCCATTGAAGGTGTTCAATGCTCTGTCGAATATTAGGAATAGTTCTCCAGGGAAAAAATACAGGAGTGCAAGTAGACGATTGTTTTGTGAATCAGCAGGTTAGGTGTAGACCGGTATCCATCGATTCTCTAGATTGGTTACATGTTTTCAAAACCCTCAACAGATCTGCAACTAAATGAACGGTTTCATCTTTAACAATATTCAATCTAGATTTCCAGGCGTGCACTGCACGGGATAAAGACCAAGTACGAATTCAACTTTTTTCTTATGAATTTCTCATTTAATTATCAGTCTTAGAGTTAGTACACTAACTTCTCCTATATCCGTCCTTTAAGAAAGTACATTTATTCTCATTTAATTTATTTTATCTCATTGAGCTTTCTGCCACAATTTTAAAATTATATTTCTTTCGTGTTACAATCTTTTAAGAGTTTTTGCAGTTTAAGAACGATTTTGCAGAATGTTTAGACTAATACATCGAATTTTCCTCAACATTTCTTCTTCAGTGTATTAAAAATAATGAAAATTTCAATTTTAAGTTTTTACTGCTTGTAAAAAAATATTAAAGGATAAGTAAAGGCTTGGCATAAAGTTTATTTACAGTAAGTTTTAAAAGTTAGGCCTATAGTAGAAAAACAACAAATATTGTATCACCTCTACCTCAGGTAGGTAACCAGAAAAATCTAACTATATTGTACATTGTAAATAAAAGAAGGCTTTTATTTGGTCGAATCTCATCTAATGTTAATTTCTTGTTCACGTAGGCCCATCGAACACGTCCATATTTTATAGGTTCAAACGAGCACAAATTACCATTTTCGGGTAAAAAAATTAAACATTGAAATAATAGTATTTCTGTACTTTCGACAGCCAAATGTAACCAAAAAACTGTTTTATTTTTCTGTGAGCATATGCTTTATAAGGGCGCATATAGTATTCTAACAAGTAGTAAAATTTTCACGAAGATGTGACATTTTAGTGCCAATACCAATCAGTATAAATATTAAATCAAGATAAGGGCAAAACATTTTAAGTATTTATATAAGGATTCATGTATCATAGGTAGTTTTCTGCCAATGAAACTAGAGAGCAGTTCAGGTGGTGTAAGCAATGGTAAATATTTAAACTTCTTTAATTCTACATCTCTAAAGAATGTATGTAAGGATATAGTTATTCCCAATGTATATTGCATTGTAGACATCAAGGTGAAAAACGATTTCGGTAAGCAATGTAATACATCTATTTTATTTATCCATCATATTTGATTTGTCATAGGTTGTTATAGGTACAATTGTGTTTGAGTAAAGGCCTATTTTTTCTAAAAGTTCTTCTTTAACTTTATTCATTAAATTTTCCTGGTAGTCGTTGTTGGCAGGTTAAAAAATTTATTTAATTCCTCCCTTAGATATTTTCCGAAAGGATTACATTTCACCTTGATTGTGATGTTACTTTCATCAAGACACGTTGAATGCACCTGAAAATATATCTGATAAGATTTAAATATATTTTAATCTTCTTTTTTAATTCTATCTTTAACCGTATCCCTCCTGGCTCGCATATCTACAATTTGATTTATTATTATTATTATTATGGTGAAAAAAATTACAAATATTTTGGTGAATATAGCTGAGGAACCCGTCTTCAAAAACTAGCTGTAAAATAGCGTTATGCAGAGTGACAGAATGAAATTAGTCACTATGATGGTATTTCTTGGTAAAAAAAAACAAGACGTAAATGATAATGACTGTTTTGTAGATTTTTTTCACTTTAAAAATTCTCTCCGTTCTTCGGTCGACATGTTACATACATTTTTATAGTTAGTATCAGAATGATTTTAGTTCGTTCGGCTGTGTCTAATCTCAAGACAAAGTCTGCTAATACTCAATCACTTCTCAAAACTGTCTCCTTTGTTATATATTTTACGAATCCTATCACTAGCAATACCAGTTAATAAATAACTCCTAATTACAAACTTAATATTTCAATTTTAATATTCTCTATTCTTCGTTGATAGAAAATTACTTCAGTTAAGCAACCCTAACCAAGTGCTTATAAAACGTTTTGTAGTCAATCTTTAGACGTTGATAATCATAACATTTACTACCGATGATCACGGTAATTTTTCACTATACTTCAGATTTACTGATATTTTACTGATAATCTCGTTTTATTTTTATGGCAGGCGAACAAAAAGACTATCTACGATCAAAACATTGGGCGTCCTGATAAAGTTTACAACGGGCATCGGCTATTTTCTAGCTATAGTTGCCGATACTTAGTATGGTATTCATATCGTATAGTATCCTTGCAAGCAAGATTCAGTACAGTGGTCTTGGAGAGCCAAGCAACATTAATTTATGTATGTAATGTAATCAATAAAGTTCTACATACATATTTTGTGCATTCTTAATTATAGTATTAGGGTTCATTAGAACTCCTGTTTTTTTTTTCTAGTGTACAGGAAGCTACTTCCGTGTAATCCAAGTTTTCGGTAATCCGAAGGTGTCTCGGTGCCATCTACCTCGAATTATCCATGCACTGCTGTATTCGTTTCCGTACCAATGATCACCATACTTGAACCAGTTTTTCATGCAACTCTAAAGTGAGTGAAAATCCAATAGATATTAAAGTTACTCTTGGGACTAGAATATCGAGGATAAACATAATAGATTTATTACATTGCTTTCTGAAAACGTTTTGATTCCTAGCTACACTGCAATACACATTGGGAAGAACTATATCCTTACATATAATCTTCAGAGATGTAGAAATAAAGAATTTTAAATATTTGCCATTGCTTAAACCGCCTGAACTGCTCTCTAGTTTAATTGGCTTATTAACACCTATGATACATGTATCCTTAAATAAGTACTTAAAATGTTTTGCCCTTATGGTCATAGAATGTGTGTATATATCCACGTGTTCTTTCTTATCTACATTATTTATATCTTTCGAGTATTTGGATGAAAAAAATATATATAATGTTATTATTGATAAAAATGATGTTGTATGGCCTATAAATAACGCTAGTTCTTTAATACATTGGTCATTCATTTGGAAAAGTTGAGATATTGTTGCCAAGTGTTTCATTAGAGTCCTCGGTGTAAGTACTTCAGGAATTTGTAAACATGCTATTTTAGGACATACAGCTGTGGATTCATACACTTATCTTGGAGAGAACTATGCTATGTATTTACAGACACAATTTTGATATGGAAACATAAACAGCCGACACTCCGAAAGCCATTCTGACGCGTTTGTTTACTTGATGACCAAACTTATCTTAATGTTCCGGTCAATGCATCTCGTTCTTTTCCCTTGGTGCTCTTAGATACTATAGGATGGATAAAGTATTTATTTTTTAACTTAACTTGCTTTTCAAATAATTGTCGTAGCATCTCTATCAGATTTTAAGAATCTAAAAGTGACTATTATTTGCTGTATATTCTTACAATTTCGTAACATTGCAAACATGGTAACACTAGTCTGCAACACATGTATTAACAGATGTAACACTTAATATTGCCTACTCCATATATATTTACTAAAGGTTAATACCAATGTATTCAATAAACATATTAATAAAATAAAATTAAGACTACCAGCGGCTAAAGTCGAGGATAGAAACAAATATTTCCTTCTTTATACGACCATTTTGACGTTGGGAAGATACCATAAATTATTTACGTTTACGCCGTATGTAAATGAGAGAAAGGGATGGAAAAGATAGAATGCAAAAAGTCAGTTTTTCGGGCCTTCGTCCACGAGAGTACTTGTCGAGTGCGAGCCTTTATCTTTGTTTGGCTTGGACCTATGTTTGTTTCCACCAGACAGCCTGATATCACCAGACAATATAAACTGACAACACTCGCTCAGATGTTATTTAGGTTCATGTATACAATACAGAGATTAACGAAAGGTGATTCAGTATTTATTAACCTTCAACTACCGTGCTGGAATTTCTGTCACATTACTGCTGCCGATTACATCAGAGGCACGAAATGTCTAAGTGTGATTTATTGTGTGGTTTAACAATTTATCTTGCATTTACTTTATAAAAATTGTTTTTTAATATTCTGATTGCAATGGGACTAGTAGGGTAAACGTAGTTTTATGAGAGCAGTCATATTTTATTTACTAATTGAAAACTTTAGTAAATAAAACCTACAGATTTTAGCGCAGTTTAGCTAAAAAGACTTATAATCGCACGATAATTAACATACACTAATTATTTCTCGTTCACTGATTGTACACACTTAACTTTATATACAAGATAACATTTGACACATTATAAGCTTAATTTATGGAAACTGGCATTACAAATAATAACTCAATTTTGACAGCAGTATTTACACAGCAGCTTAGAAAATTCTAGACATATTGACTGTACAAAGACAGCTTACAAAGTGTAACTAGTCTTTCTATTTTTTGTTGCTGGCCAAATTCTACATTGTTTATAACAATTTATCTATACAAGTAGAACAATTTGTAAATTTCTGGAGGTTGCAGTTTTTCGAAATCATCTTCATCGTCTGATGGACTTCATTGGGATTCGGTATCATGACCTTTTGCTCAATTACTTCTTCATTCTGTGGCACAATTTCCCTATTCTCTTTGATGCCTTATAAAAGTTGGTCATTAGATACAGCACCTGAATCACTGTCTTCTTCGGATAACCCGTTGCTGAAGCTCAGGCACGATGACGGCAGTTAAAGATTAGGCTTGGAATTTGTAGATATTGGCATAAAAGGTTTTCTGGATATATAAGCTGATAAAGATAAGTCGATGAAACGATGTGGGTCAAAAATTTCCCTTTTTTGTCGTTTATTCTAAGTTGTATAACGGTTGAACAAATATAAGGTCTACTTATTTATAGTTTTTTTTCATTTACGGTTATAGTAGAAGTTTTACATTAACTGATGGCTGAAAAGTCATTCCGTTGCCCTCGCTAACGATACCATCCTTTTTAAGAGAACAAAAAAATAACACGAAAAGAGAAGAAAATTAATTACCCGACGTAGAATGAGAAAACCAACATAAATGTTTAGATATTCTAAGTACAAATGGAAAGAAAGTATATGACAATTAGGTAGACAAAATACATTTAAAAAAAATTAAATAAATACATTGTAGACAAAATACATTTTTTTAAAATTAAATAAAAATTTAATTTTAAAAAAAATATCAATTTGGGACAAACAGTTGTCTTTTCAAGTTGAATCGTTCAAGCACACAGTCTTTAAAATGCTTAAAGCACATGGACAGGCTGCATTGAAACACTGCTCCAAGTTATAAAGATTACTTTGACAGACATGACGTAAACAAACGTACTAGAACTTCTATCGGTGTGACGCCTGTTTATATTTTCATATCTCAAACATTTCTGTAAATAGATGTAGCATAACTTCTGTCCAAGACAAGGTCACGAACCCGACTCTTTCTGTTGGTTATGTTGCATAGTTGGAAACATGCCAATTTTGGGAGATTTATTGTTAATGGGATATATTACCCCAAATCACCCCTTGGTAACCCCGTACAGCGAATTTTAATAACGTAGGACTAGGAGCTTCGAAAATCTTCGAATGCTCATGTTTGGGCAATATTTTAGATTCTGGCTAGTTTTACCTAAATTCACCCACAGCGACACCCGCAGTCCCATCTCGGATTGCGCATGGCCAACTTCGGTGCTAGGATTAGACTCAGCATTATTAAAAACCCCGAGTGATGATTTTATAACGATCCCTTGGCCTCTGACCTTTTTACCCCAATTATCCCTTTGCTACTTCCGTAGAGCCCACACCCGTCCATCCCTGGTCTCTTTCGATGACGGTATTGAATTCAGCATCATCAAAAACCCCCGAGTGGTTATGTTTCAGCGATTTTTTGAAATTTCACTTTTTCACTCCAATTCACCCCTTTGGTACTCGCGTGGAACCACACCAATGCATTCCCGGTGACTTTCGGTGACGGCATTGAATTCCGCCTCATCAAAATTCCCCGAGTATTTATTTTCTAGTATTTTTTTTACTTTTGAGATTTCTACCCCAAATCATCCCTTTGGCACTCACGTAGAGTCTCATCTGTCCATCCCCGGTGACTTTCGATGGCGGCATTGAATTCAGCATCCTCAATACCCCCGAGTGGTTAAGTTGCAGCGATTTTTTGACTTTAGACGTTTTCACCCCAATTCACCCTTTGGTACTCGTGGGGAACCATACCAGTCCATCCCCGGCGACTTTCGGCGACGGCATTAAATTCCGCCTTACCAAAATCCCCCGAGTGTTTATTTTGTAGTAATTTTTTGTTTTTTTACTTTTTTACCCCAAATCATCCCTTTGGTACTAACGTAGAGTCACAACCGTCCATCCTCGGTGACTCTAGATGACGTCATTGAATTTAGCATCCTCAGAAACCCTCGAACGGTCATTTTCCCGCGATTCTTAGGCATTTGCCATTTTCACCCCTATTCATCCCTTTGGTACTCGCGTGGAACCACACCAACGCATTCCCGGTGACTTTCGGTGGCGGCATTGAATTCCGCCTCATCAAAATTCCTCGAGTTTTTATTTTCTAAAATTTTTTTTGACTTTTGAGAGTTCTACCCCAAATCATCCCTTTGGCACTCACGTAGAGTCTCATCTGTCCATCCCAGGTGACTTTCGATGGCGGCATTGAATTCAGCATCCTCAAAAAACCCCGAGTGGTTATGTTGCAGCGATTTTTTTATATTTGACGTTTTCACCCCAATTCACCCCTTTGGTACTTGCGTGGAACCATACCAGTGCATCCCCGGCGACTTTCGGTGACGGCATTAAATTCCGCCTTACCAAAATCCCCCGAGTGGTTATTTTCTAGTAATTTTTTGACTTTTGACTTTTTTACCCCAAATCATCCCTTTGGTACTTACGTAGAGTCACATCCGGTTCATCCCCGGTGACTCTAGATGATGCCATCTAATTTAGCATCCTCAAAAACCCCCGAATAGTCATTATCCCGCGATTTTTGGACATCTGACATTTTTACCATAATTCAACCCTTTTTGTACATGGGTTTAGCCTCACCAGTACATCCCCGGTGACTTTCGATGACGGCATTGAATTCAGCATCCTCAAAAACCCCCGAGTGGTCAGTTTCCAGCGATTCTTTGTCCAATTCAAATATATACGTTATGTAGTACGATTGATATCTATGTGGATGCCAGCAATGTTGCCAAGTTTGTGGCTGCCATAATGTTAGGGAATGTTTGAAATATACAGTAAATTTATATACAGGAGGCGACTATGCTGCACCTGGCGGAAATGTTACGAACTTGTGAAATACAAATCCCGTTCACTGTGCTATCAATACGAGTACCGTTTGGTTATTACAAATTATTTTTTAAAAATTCCGAACGACCATAGAACTTCCAAATACAGTTTACCACCAATAAAACACTTCTTATTACACTTATTGACATGATTTTTATTTCAATTATTGTCAAAGGGTGTTACA
This sequence comes from Prosapia bicincta, assembly GCA_036971475.1. NCBI lineage: Eukaryota > Metazoa > Arthropoda > Insecta > Hemiptera > Cercopidae > Prosapia > Prosapia bicincta. The sequence continues at coordinate 17,230,022 of JBAIZL010000001.1, read as the reverse complement.
TTATCATGGATTACTATGTGGCAGCCGTATACGGCTGCCACAAGTACCCGGCTGCCAGTTTGAATGCAAAATGACCAATGTATGGTTTCCGTATTGTTAGCAGGCTGTATATATATATATATATATATATATATATATATATAATCATTTATTATGTGATAAATGTGTATAAATGTTGATGAATAGATAATAACTATGTGTATAAGTTATCATAATATGATAGTGATAAAGATATCACCATGTTTAAAATATATATAATATATGATTATATAATATTGAACAATATTATATATATATATATATATATATATATATATATATATATATATATATATATATATATATGTGTGTGTGTGTGTGTGTGTGTGTGTGTGTGTTTGTGTGGGTGTGTGTGTTTGTGCCTTATGTATATATATATATATATATATATATATATATATATACATTGTTTATGAAGAATTTGTAGGTTAGATGTTATGTCTGTGTAGTCATGTTTTTTTGGTTTTGAGATGATCGGCGAAGTTTGATTGGTAGTTATTGTTTGTTAGTGCATTTATATATTCTTGGTAACGTGTGTAGAAGGACCTCCCTGTCTGGCCTATGTAAAAACTGGGGCACGAACTGCAAGTTAGTTTGTAAACTCCAGTGGTGTTGTAAATGTCGTCAGTTTTGTTGTTGGACTTGAATTGTTTATTGAGAGTGTTGTGTGTGAAGTAAGCTATTTTGTACTTGTATTTTCGTAGTGTGTTGGTTAGATGGTGGGTTTTGGAAGATCTTTGTGGTATTGATAAGTATTTTATGGGAATGTCATGTTGTGTGTTTGTATTTGGGTTATTAGGTTTGTTTTTTAGGCGGTTGTATAATTTGTCATTCATTGTTGCGTTGTATCAGTTAGTTTGTGCTATTTGTTATATGGTGTTTAACTCCTGGTAGTGTTTTTCTTTGTCATTGACATAAAATCTAACCTACAAATTTTTTATAAATAACACAGAAATAACCAACGCTAAACAACCGAACAATACGAAATATACCGACACCTCAAACTACACCCTACACACATACTCAATACACAATTACATTACAACTCACACGCACTTTTTGACATCATAACTCCTAATACTCACAAAATACACCCACACCACCATAATGTCCCACCCCCACCCAAACCCCCAACCTACGTAAACCTTGAGATCAGCTACGGTCTGAGTTGACAATGCGACACATCTCCCGAAACGGCCGTCCTCAACAAATAAAGTAAGTGCTACTACAGGGAGGTTTAATAATATTTACAAGTGTTAGAAGTTATATATTTTTAACTATTTATTGACAAAGAATATCACTTCATAAAACGTTTATTTCAGAATCTAAAGTGAAACTGTAAAAACACGTATATACGGATTAATAAATCTGTAAAGAGAGTTAAAGATTGAAAAACTTTCTCCATACCTGTTATGCGTAGGCAAGGCAAACACGAATTGTGATTTATTTATCTCCTTTACTAAATATAGGCGCTGTTTTGTAGCGTAAAGTTGCCCGCCGGGAAGCTGTTTTAATTACATCCCCACAACGAGTAAAAGTTAAGCCCGTAACTCCACAGTATGGTGTGGAATAATTTCATTACAAGAAGCGGCTGTGAGTGTTAATAATTTCAACCTTCTTCAAGATACCAATAAATTCCAAATAAACTATGGCAATGATTTTTTAATGTCTATCTTACGTTCACACAAATATTGGCGATTTGTTTGTTTATTGGGCAAACTGAACAAACTGCATCATGTCACAAATAAGGAGTATTAGAGGAGCCCAACACGAATAACATGTCGACTGCTGAATCTGGGCTCTAATATTGCCTAAGAAGCTGACACACATATAAATCACACCGTGTGGTAACCAGTAACCGAAACTAGCTATGTCTGCTTTTATAGAAACGTCTACACTCATTCATAGCCGGATTCCCCTTACAAGAAACCTACTACAATAGAGCCGGCATGAGGGCGGACAGCTGACGGCCCCTGCTTGTAAGCTAACTGTAAACGGACCACGTTATAAGTGTTAATCAATCAACGTGTTAAGCAGGTGGTTTCCAATCAACGTTTTAAGAAGTGAAATACACAATATAGCTTTAAAACCTAAACAACATAAAGATATGGTAGTCAATATGAAACCGCGCCCTAAACCTATTGGACCCTAAACCGGCCTTATTCACGTGAAACAATTTCCTTAGACTTTCAAACAATAATTATAAATTATTCGATATATTTAAAAATTGTCTGTAGGGTTTTATTTTGAACAAGAAATTATAGGCTTCTTTTACTTACGGTTTTTTGTATTCCATTTAATGAATAAATCCTTAACTACAAAATTAAATTAAAGTACATTAAAATTGATAGAATTTGGGATATTGTTAAAGAACATAAAATAAATAAGTTTTAAAAATATTTCATCCAAATTTAAAGAACTATGTTTATTAAAACTTGAAAAAATGGAATTCGGCATGTTTTATAAATTTCGAACAAGAAGAAACGTTGTTAAGTCTTGACATGTAATTTAAGCATGTTCTGCTTGAATGAACTGGTTGAATAACATATTGTGAACAATTAGTAAAGCAACATTATAACGTTTTTCTTCAACATGTAGGAATTAAGCTCATTTTTAGTGACGAGGTTTTGTAATAAAATCATATATTGGATTTTATGTATCTTATTACATCATTTTATTTTATTGTTGACATTTTATTGATAAAATATTTTGTCTTAAAAGGCTTTCATTGGCAGAATACTACGAGCAGCCATTCGGTCTGGACACCCTCAGTGCCTTGTGTAGAAGATGAACGACCTTTCGTCCATTTACGACGTTTAGCATCATTTTGTCCGCTCTGACCGTTCCATTGCCTTTACTAGCTTGCAGTTCGCCTTATGACCTGGCAAGGAGTCATACCACTACGACTCTACAACACTGTGCTTATGCATCTGACACACTTCGTCTGTGTTGAGCCCCAAGCGTTAGAGTGGTGCTTCGCAGGGTCTACATGACGAAACTTACGGATGTTTCGGCTTGCCTGCTATGTGTGGGTAAATACAACTATCCAAAGTGTCACGTCAAGTTTTCTTTGTCCATTGCTCGGTTTTCAGCATTATTAGGTAACATAACAAGCCTAAATACTTGGAACCTAATACGTGGCACAAGAAAAATGAAGTTTACAAACAAATATTGAACCGAAGTCATACATTTTGAAAAGTAGTAGTATTTCATGAATGAAACATATATCCAGATTAAATTTATTTCCAGGGCTCTAGTTCAAATCAATCAAAACAACATCAAAAATAAAAATCCAAAAGAGATATATCTCACTGCAGAGATATTAACTCTCCAAATGTATTGATATACGACCTACGTAGCTTTTACCTTTGGTTCATTTTCATGCATCCTTTGAAAATCTGTTTTCTTAATATATATGATGATGTATGAATTTAATTTTCGAAAGATGTTCGTAAATATTGAAATATATCTTCACAAAATTTGTTCAATAATTGTGCTAGAGTAGCTTAATATTTACAAATTGTGAAACGCTAGTAACACTGTATAATGCAATTATTGGATGTACCTTCAATATATTTCATTTATTACAAAATTAAATTATAGTATAACAGTTGATACAGTGCTTCCTTGAATATATTTTTCATATTCTTTCTTCGATTTGGATTTCTTCGATTCTGGATTTTCCTGAACAAGGAAATGTATATACCTCTACCAGAGGAGAAGGCAAGTATATAAAGAACTTAAATGAAATACATGTTCGCAAACAATGTTCAACAAAAGTGTTAAAATAGATTATTTTTTCAAAATGGGAAATTCTGTTAAAACTGCCTAAAGCTGGTATGAGAATACTTACTAATCTCTATATAACAGAATTTTAAACAAGTTCTTTAACGAGTTTTTATTACAGTCGGAAATCAAATGAAGAATATATTCTAAGTGCAAAGAGATGAAAGCGGATACTATGGAAACATAATAACGGTGTTATTAAGTGTAGTGTTATAGGTACTAATAATATCCTGATTTAAAGCTGGTGTATTCGTATACTGGTGCAAAGGATGAGTAATGCTGCGGTATACTTATTAAGTGTAGTGTTATAGGTACTAGTAATATCCTGATTTAAAGCTGGTGTATTCGTATACTGGTGCAAAGTTTGAGTAGTGCTGCGGTATACTTATTAAGTGTAGTGTTATAGGTACTGGTAATATCCTGATTTAAAGCTGGTGTATTCGTATACTGGTGGATAGGATGAGTAATGCTGCGGTATACTTATTAAGTGTAGTGTTATAGGTACTAATAATATCCTGATTTAAAGCTGGTGTATTCGTATACTGGTGCATAGGATGAGTAATGCTGCGGTATACTTATTAAGTGTAGTGTTATAGGTACTAATAATATCCTGATTTAAAGCTGGTGTATTCGTATACTGGTGCAAAGTTTGAGTAGTGCTGCGGTATACTTATTAAGTGTAGTGTTATAGGTACTAATAATATCCTGATTTAAAGCTGGTGTATTCGTATACTGGTGCAAAGGATGAGTAATGCTGCGGTATACTTATTAAGTGTAGTGTTATAGGTACTAATAATATCCTGATTTAAAGCTGGTGTATTCGTATACTGGTGCAAAGGATGAGTAATGCTGCGGTATAGTTATTAAGTGTAGTGTTATAGGTACTAGTAATATCCTGATTTAAAGCTGGTGTATTCGTATACTGGTGCAAAGGATGAGTAATGCTGCGGCATACTTATTAAGTGTAGTGTTATAGGTACTAGTAGTATCCTGATTTAAAGCTGGTGTATTCGTATACTGGTGCAAAGGATGAATAATGCTGCGGTATAACCATAATATGGGAAAATGCGTTGATATTGAATAATGATAACGATTACAAAATTTCAATAGATCGATGACGTCATGAGAAATGTTGTATATGAAACTCTTCAGATTATTTATTTGTGGAGGTAAATACGATCACTTACCTCCTGATGGAGACAGTGTACGCAAGAGATGAAGACTTTAATTTAAAATTTTTTTTTAGTGATGCCACTACTAAGGACTAATTTAATATATGATCAGATTTTACTCACAATTGTAACCACAGATATTGCATCGTGAACAATACAATCTTGGAAACGTACCTAATAAACTTAGACCATAATATAGTAAATTTTATTTTTAAAGTTTCAGATAAATTGCTTGCACGGTATTTATCTAACGTGTTTCGAATGATCATATAGCATCTTCTGATCCGAATTATTAGGACTTCAATACTAGAGAGTATATTCTTGCCACTCTTCTACACGAATGTAATAATTCCCGTTGCACCTTGACTTCATCTCGTAAGCCGAATATAAAGTTTCGTAAATATACTGCAACCAAATCAACACAATAACATTGTTTCCGTTCAATTTTACTCCACTCGAATTTATAAAAAAATCTCACTAAAACTATTTCATTTACAAGAAAATATAACTATCTTTTATTATTTACACATAACAACTTAGTGTCGCTATATTTGGACAAACTGAGATGACTTTTGTAATAAATACACACACAAAATCCGTTACCCATAATATTTTTTGTGTATAAGTACATTTCGGCCAAAAAGCAAGAACTCTTCAATCCTCAGAGGCACTAAAAACAAATAGATTTTGCTTCCTTTGTGGACAACTATTAACCGAAATTAATATCAGGTTGGTAATAGACTACATGTCCATAAAATCTTATTAGTGTTTAAAAAGGGGTTTGTGTTAATTATTACAAATTATATTTTTATAATTATTGGTTGATAAAGAGTAACTCCTAATAAAAGGTTTATGTCAGAAACTAAGCTACAACTGTAAAAACTCGTTTAAATGAGTTATTAAATATGTAAAAGAGTTATAGGTTTAGGAACTTTCTCTATACGAATTCTGCGTAGTCAAGGCAAGCACGAATTATGATTTATTTCCCCACGTTACTAAATATAGATGATGTTTTGTAGCGTAAAATTGCCCCCAGGGAAGTTGTTTTTATTACATCGTCACAACGAGTAAAGGCTATGCACCACCGATATTAACGGAGGTTCACGAATTTAGCTCTATGGTAATGGCTAGGCAGGGAGAAATGGGGTTAAAATTTCTAAGTAAAAACGTCGCTAGCAATTGATCACTCAGGCGATTTCTAGAATGCCGAGTTCAAAATCATCAACGTTATTTTAAATTCTGGATATGAAACCTTGTCTTCAAACGTAGATGCTTCTATAAGTAAAAGCTGTAATTATTTTGTTTTTGAGGAACTGGAAAACGAACTTTACACTTTTAAAACATTTATAAAAATTAGAAGTTAGTTGTAATCATACATTGAAAAAAAAACTGTCAATAAGTAGACCTAATATATTTTCAACCTTGTGTACACCTTAGAATAAACGACAAACAGAATTTGCTAACCTACAATATTTCATCATCTTAGTCCTCATCAGCTTATGTATCCAGTAAACCTATTATGCAAATATCAACAAATCCCAAGCCTAATAAATACTGAATCGTCATTCATATTTCTCTGTCTTGTGTAGATGGACTAAATGATGTCCGTGATGGTGTTGTCAGTTTATGTTACCATATCAGAGTGACTAGTGTAAACAAACCTAGGTGCAAGCCTCCTTGCGATAAATATTGGAAATCGTTTGGTATTTTTGTGGACGAAGGTCCATAAAACTGATTTCCTTCATGCAACCGTTTTCCATCCCGTTCTCTCATTTACATTCGGCGTAAACGTTAATAAATTAACGCAGTGGATTCGATAAAATAAAAGAAAGCTTCTATTAGGTCTAGATCAAACCTTACCAAATGTTTCATTTTAGATCATGTAGGATGATTGAAAACCTATATATGTACAATACAAACCCAACTTGCTCTTATCGAGTATTGCACAAAGCATTGAAATTATAGTACTATATTTGTGTACTTATGATTCCCAAAAATAGGAAAAACTCACATTTTACATAAACGTGCATAGACAGTTTTAAAGATGTATTATGGAGCTAATATTCACAGGAAATACCACAAAAATATGAAAGTCTAGTTTATCAATCGAGCCTCTTTTTGTCCTGATGTTTATTTTTTTGATCATGTAGGACCATTTGACACGTATATATGTACAAAAACCCCTAATTACTCGTTTCGTGTACAATATAAAACATTGAAATAATACTACAGTATATCTATAGTTATGATTGCCAAATATAAACAATTATCTGTTTTTTCTTTGAGCAATAACTCAAAAAAGAAAAATGCATCATTCTAAGAAGAAGTCAAATGTGTTCAACTATATGATTTTTCGTAGCAATATTAGTAGACACAATTTAACATTATATGGCCAAAACAACTTAATTACGTTTCTAAGAATACATGCCTATAAAAGGTAGATAGTCAATAAAACTAGAAAGCGGTTCAAAGAAATGTAAACAATTAGACTTCCTTACTTCTTTATCTCAGACGAAAATTAACATAAAGTTCTTCCCGATGTATAATGCAGTGTAACAAGCCACGATGGTTTAAAAAGCGTTTATTTTTTTTAGCAATGTAATAAATCGATTATGCTTACCATCTATATCTAAAGCGCTGTCAGTTGTCCCAGATACCACTATGTTAATAATATTTTTTTATTGTTGGAACGTTGAAAAGATTATTTCATGTCTCCTATATATATATATGTGTGTGTGTGTGTGTGTGCGCGCGCGTGTGTGTGTGCGCGCGCGCGCGTGTGTGTGTGTGTGTGTGTGTGCGTATGTGTTTGAATTTCGTCTGAATGTTTTTCATAATGGTAGGCCTAATATAGCTCATATCACAATTGCAGCTATGTTATTTATTACTGATAACTAGGTTACTTATTTATTAAGTTTTTGTAGCCCAAGTGTAAACAAATAACAATTCAATAAATTTCCTCCTTTTCTACTCACATACATGTTTGTGTTTCTTTAAAATCTGGCTTTTTCCGTTCATATCATTACGTTTAAGAAGATATTAATTTTTATATTCCACCGACGCATATCAATAAAAACTGCATAAAGGTTTTGTTTTGGTGATTTGTTGACAACAAGCTGACAATTATTTGTTGTCTGTACACTAGGTTCACTAGTTGGGTAAGATGTCCCAAGTAATATTTGGTTGGCTTTAGAAACTTTGGGGCTTATCTAATCGCCCCATTTAACAACTGTGTTTTAAAAAATATAGCTTTTAATAAGCACGATCCTAAATATAATATATATATATATATATATATATATATATATATATGGTGACATAAAATAATTTTCATAAACAAGAATATACGAATATTACTTCATTTTATTGTTCATTGAAGCTTTTCGTTAATTTACATTATTAGCATTTTCAAAATATATGAATCACTGTCCAGTTATGTGACCAGAGTAAGACTCCGTCAGTCTTACTCTGGTCACATAACTGGACAGTGATTCATATATTTTGAAAATGCTAATAATGTAAATTAGCGAAAAGCTTCAATGAACAATAAAATGAAGTAATATTCGTATATTCTTGTTTATGAAAATTATTTTATGTCACCATACATATTCAACAAGAAAAAATAATTCATCTAAGTTTTACAATATATATATATATATATATATATATATATATATATATATATATATTTATATATATATTTATATATTACACTCGCACACACATTTGTATATACTGTCAGTACCTCCCAACAACTTCTGTTACTCCCAACATCACGTAACATCTCTTTGATTGATGGTAGTGGGTGTGTGACCTTAAATTTGGCAGGCGTTGGTGAGTACCATATTGTTTTAGACGTTTATGCCCCAGGAACGTGGACTAGTTAATCCCGTAACATTTTGTACGCCTTCCAGGTGTGAGGATAGCAATAATATCCATTGAAAGAAAGAAATCATAACCTATCTATGGAGAACTGTTTCCCAAGCACCCCTTGCAAAAAAATATCTTTTAGAAATAACCGACTTATGACGGAAACTACTGTTAAAAAGCATACCTGAACTACAAACTGACCTTCCTTAGAAATTCCAGCTTTACTGACAGGGATCGTCTTTGTTCATGTTTGCTAGAGATCTAACTGCATGGTCTTAATGTTAAAGAAGAATAAGAACTATGATAAATCTTTCTACTATGTTGGTGTAGTATCCCTAGCTTAAAGTAGGTAACTGCAAGTAATGAGCTGTTACAATCAGCTCTCATATACAACCAGAAAGGGACAGTTAATGCATTTCATCACTGCTGTCAGAATGTCCATATTGTAAGAAGAACATAGCGTTGAATGTTTTATCATCAACACCTACATAGCGTACATTAAAAACCTGGAAATTCAGCATCAGAAAATTTACAAAGTTACAACACCAATAACTTTTCTTTTTCTAATCGCCGACGAATACCAAAACCATATATTACCGGGGTCCCATATCTGATTAATTTTGTGGAAGTTGTAGCAAGGATATAAACCGCCAACCCAATTAAATCACAAAGCTATCATTAGGACCGGCGCACATGAGCTTGAAAGTAATTATGGACGCCTAGAAAGTTTTCAAGCTGATAGGCAGAAGTACATTGGGAGTAATGGGGCAATGCACATGGTACGCAGATAGCTATCGGATAGCCTCGGCCTATCTCGATAGGTATCTAGACTGACGCAGGTTTCTCCTCATATCTTGGCGTCAATTCTATCGCCAGCGTTCCACAAGTACACAGTTGGTAATGGGCCAGCCCCATGCACCGCAGCGTACTTTCTATCTGTTTCATTTTATCAGGGAAGTTTTCGATAATATAATTACTAATTTCATAATATTTATATGTTTAACTTTAAATATGATTGACTAACCAATTGACACCAATGTATAACATTAATATTAATTAGGTTGGTAATTTGTTATTAATATCCATGATGATTTATAGTTTTAAATATTAATCTTTCAGAGTTACTAATCATTTTGTTGAATATTATATATATATATGTATATATATTTAGTAATTAAATCTATCAGCCATGGAGAGTGAAGATTTGGACGTGGATGTAGAATTGTTTATAGAGGAAATTAAACAACATAGGACAATATGGGATGTGCGAAGCGAAGAATATAAAGACAGGGTAAAAAATCTATCGGCTTGGGAGGAAATCTGCAAAAACAAACATCTGATTTTAGATTTCCAAACAAAATTCATCAAAGGATCGAGTAGACATTCGAAAATAATTAAAGAATATTTGTACATCTTCCATTAAATCAATTAAAACATTCTTGGACGTACCTTTTAAATATCTCTCATTATTAAATGGGTGAATCCTATATCTTCTTCTTTTACTTTCCCTTTCACTAATGTATTTGTACACTAAGAACGAAAACACTACTTTCTTTTTGTAAACTTGCAAATGTTTATGATCCATCTCGTAGGAGAAACAACATAGAGCCAGCCCCAACATGGAAAATAACTATCAAAAAGATAGGCTTGAAATGACGCGCGCTTACATTCTATCTCATGTGCGCTGAAACTCCGATAGGTATCAGAAAGATTAGATAGAAAAGTGTCTCGGCGTCTCGATTACTTTCAAGCTCATGTGCGCCGGGCCTAAGAAGCTGTTGAACACAGTCCCTCTAACGGGAACTATTGACCTGTAAAAAGGTACCTTGACGGGTAAGTGTTTAAAGGAAATATGCTGAAGTACCCGAAAGAAAATATTGCAAATTCTATAACTATAAAAATTGAGAGCTATTAATTTTTAAATTGGATAATAAAGCGAGAAGTGACTGAATTTTTTTGTTTCTAGTGTGATAGTTTCCACCTTAGGATAAACGTCTGATCCAGTGTTTCTAGTTTTTATATAGTTGTTTTGCCAAAAGATCCAAGCATAAATGGACGAAATATTTATTTCCTTTTTATCTGTAAAATTCTTTTTAAAAATATATGTTTTTAAAATTGACAATAGTTTTATGGACCGTGCACTTGGTTGTATATTTCCACGAGAACGGTGGATTTTATCCTGGATTTGCATAAAATGTTTGCTTTTTATGAGTATGGCAAAAAGTATAAGCGGTGTTTCCCTTGTTACAAGGGTTAACCCTTGCTACTTGCTTAACCTATGTATAATGGATTATTTGCTGGAGATGATACAATGTTGAAACGTATGCGTCGTGGGTAGTCAGTAGTTGGATGTTTAGTCAGCTTGACTCTTTTTTTAAGTTTTATGTCTTAGTGCATCAGATGAGTAAGTGCACAAAGTTTGAAAACATGTGACTATATTTTGCTCACAATATTGTCACCTTATGGAAAGAAATTTGTAACCGTCCTTGAAACGACAGGAAAATACTGTAGGATTTATTTTGCCACCCTAATGGTTTCCTATAAACATTTATCAGCTGGCCATTTAGGTCAAGATCTTAGTCTAATCTTTATCGTTCAGTTACAACTTTTCTGTGTGTCACGTTCATCCAAATCGGATGATGATGATGACTTTAAATACTCTATATTACCACTACGTAGAGTAACAATGATACAATTATTAAAGTTAGTAATCAACACAATTCAGCTGCAATTGACCACTGAGTTCGAGACCCATTTGTTAGCTGGGTCGCTCTCAACGCTAATAATTTATTCCGCAATTGGATAAATGCTTAGCCATAGTAGTTTCTATTTTTAAATAAAAATAATTAAATGCAATTGTTGTACGGCTATTGTTTCTATGGTTTCGTGATTTTTCTATTAGCTTCAGAAATACGATGCAATTTAGAAGCATTTTCAATCGCCGTAAGTTATTTTAAAATAAATCTATGATAATTGAATTCACACACCTATGCCCTGTTTCCCTAAGTCCCGCTACACATTTTCACGTCTTAGTTGACATAATTTCTCCTATAGGGTACATACGTATATGATAACTGTAAATCATGTAGTTCATATTTAATAAAGTGCAAAATGATGACAGGACTAAATAAGAAAATGTAGACAACAGATAAATTGTTTGAGCACGTTACTCTTTGGTGTAACATGTCTCACAAACAAATATCTCCTTTTATTTTTCTTGAACCCTAAACTTTTGCTTGTCGTCCTGAAAAATTGTATCAATTAATCTACCTAGTACATACCTCCTAGACACGTGAAAATAGAACCATATAATTAATTACGGTAATTGAGTAGAATGTTTATTAAACATAAAGTTAGTTAAACATGGGTCAAAACGTGAAATAATCATACATGTTACGCCTCCCCTGTAATGTTTATCATAGTTAGGCCTAATGTATTAATAAATAAATTAGTAATAAATTAATAAATTAATTTATGTATAGGCAATACGTACTGTTACGAACATATAGAGGCTAATGTCTTGTTTGCAGTAATATTTCTACTAATTTTATGTTATCATTTACTGACCAAAAGCTCAAGCATTGCACTTTCTTTGGAAGACACATTTCACACTAGTTCTGTTGACATTTCGTTGCTTTGAGACGCATATTACGAAAGCGTAGCTTAGAAAATGTCCCCTTTTAGTGGATTAAATAAATTATTGAGATTCTAAAGAAGAAAATTTATAAAATTATGATTAAAATCTAAAATTCCATTTTGCTAATTTGTTTAAACATTTCTAGCAGTGCTTGAATAAATATTTTATTGCTATTTTAAAAGTTTCATTTGATGCAAATAACGTAAAACTCATTACAAATCATGACAGTCTTATAAAGAGCCAAATTATTTTTTTTCTCTACATTATGTTTGTATCCAATTCCCATAGAGTCTTTGAATCTGTCGCTTATTTCACTTTAGGTTAGAAATCGCACTACTGGTAATAACAGGTAAATTTCTTTGCCGACTTCAAAGCTGAAAATTAAAAAGAAAATAATATAATGTAATGAAAAAGTCTAGATAAACTAAAAAAAACCAAAATGAAAAAATATTTCCATCGTGTTTTTAAATCTTCAGTGACTTCTTTTTTGAAAATATCATTCAAAATATTTCGCATTATACCAGTTTGATGTAAATTTATTATAAATAGACTAAAATACTACTTCCCTATCCTCAAAGCGGTTTCTTTTTGTTTTTGTGTTCTATTTTTGTAATGATTATACAGGCACTTCTCACACCCATTTAAAGACAAAATTGCACTATTTTGTACAAGTGACAATATTATACTTGCTATGGTTGGGATGTGCTAACAGAATTTTTTATGTTACAGTCCTGTTCAGATGGACAGGGGGAGCATGGGGGGATGTAGAAGAGGAGGGTCCTCAGAAGGATCCTCCGGAGAAGGGGGATCCTCCAGACGAGGGTCCCCGGAAGGTCCCCCCGGGAGTGATAACAGGTATGTTTTTAAAAAAATATTCTATGTTCTATGTAGTGAAATTTAGTTTTAAGACCAAATTTTAACCATGAAAGTTGTTATGTGCATGCAAATGAACTTGATTGCATTTATAATCAAACTCTACTATGAGCTTTGCATTTACTTAAACGTTTTATTGGGTTTCATAGGCCTACGTATTATTAATATTTCAGATTTGTAATTTGTGATTCATTTATATGTTTTAACTGCAAAACGGCATAACTGAATGGAGTATTTGAATCAACAAATAAAATTATTGGTTTATTTATACTTCAAAAATTCCATAGCTATATATATTTTATAAGTGTATGAATATTTTCGTACCGTATTTTTCATTGACCCCACTACCCCATCTGATTGCGGGGCAGGCAGTTGTCTCGGCAGTCACTATTTTCAGGTTTGATTACTGTAGGCAATGGTTTCAATATGCTGTACTGAAGAACTATCTTAGTTTTTTTTTTACTTGGAGATTATGTTGCGAGGCAAGAATTTTCTTCTCTTACGTTTATCAATTTTTCTTCTTTGTGTGTGTGTGTGTGTGTGTTTGTGTATGTGTCTGTGAGTGTGTTTGTGTGTGTGTGTTTGTGTATATGTGTGAGTGTGTATGAATTATAAAATTACGTGTGTTATAATGTTAAAAATTCGGTTTATTTTTGTCTTATAATACATGAAACATCGACCATCATTATCTTAGCTTTCTGTATTATTCGTGTTCCATACAGGTATGTAAGTTTTAATTATTTTGAAATGATATCAGACGACGTCCTGCGTGGGATTACTAATTTTATGATTCTAACCGAAGAAGATGATCTGTGGTTATGAGTCTAAAGGTATTTAGTTCAGAAAAACGTTTTTCTGAAACCTTTACTTTGGAACCAGATCTCCTCACGTTTGCAGTGTCAAGGTCTGCCATGGTTTAATCTTCCTGTACCTCAAACAGGTACTTGTATGCTGTTGTTGTTACCAATGCTTATATCTTCCAAGTACGTCGCTGCTTATCCAACTTCTGTCACAGCATGTTTTACCTCAAACCATTTCGAAACGATCTGACCTCGTTGCTCTTCTTTAACAAAACTGTTCAAATTGTAAAAAAAATTATTTTAAATTTATGATTGTAGCGTATATTGTGCAAAAAGCTGTACTTAATTGCCTATTACTATTGATATATAATTGCCTATGACCATTGTTTTACTCTGGCTTTAATGTGTTTTCTAATTTTGTTTATATTTTCTGTGTTCTAGGACTGGACGAGACAGAGTTTGGAGGAGGAAGTAAGTTTTTAATTCCATTGATACAATATTTTATTAACAATAGGGATAAAATTGTTTTATACTTGTTTTTACTACTGATACACAACTGATTATAAACCTATATATTTGCGTTTTGTTATCTATTTTTTAAACGATATTGCATCATATAGAAGGGTTTGGTTTTACAAGTGTTACCGCAGGCTATCATATCACCTACAGGTAAAACTTACATAATACATCCATACATCCGACAATTAACACAATTTTTTTTATATATATATATATATATTAATGAACAAACTTTACCAACCAATGGTAAGGAGGGTATTAAGACAAGTCTAAGCCCTCAACAAATAACACGGTACATTTGACGTAGGAGCTGATTAACAAAAGGGAAAAATTATGAACTAATTACAACTCTATTCCAAAGCCTACAATTTTCTCGGTTTCCTCCACTATCAAGGAGGTATAGTGACCTAACCATGATGTTCAGGTAACATTACCTGAAACATCACTCGCTAAAGCTTCACCTTCACATACAGCTCGCAATGATTCGAACCAGGTCCAATGGGATATGTTCATTCCCACACAGAACCAAATTATGTGTTTGAAGGACCCTAATGTATGTTAGGCCTACCGAAAGTGGACGAAGGGCAGATTTGTTTAGGTGCAACAAACTAATCGGGCAAAATACTGAGGGTACGTTAAACCTCCCAGTTCAAAAGGTACTAATAGTCCTGGGTAGTTTTAGGAAAGCGGTCTAAACCGTAGTGTTGGGCAGGATCTCGTCCTAACGAGGGTGGAAATACGTTTACCTCGGATCGTTGCATCCAGCCTCGTTGTATTTTTTAGTTTCTGCAGTTTGTTTAGTGTAAATTAGTTGATAAGGAGTAATATAAAATAAACCATTTACTATGTTTTCATGGATTTATTTGTTTTAGAAACCTATATTGACTATCAGAAACCCGAGATTAAAGACTACACAGTGATTGGTAAATACACATTTTAAAAAAAACTTTCAATCTTACTAGTTTAGTTTACTTATAAGTCTTTATAGTTTTTATAAATTCCTGACAGATTATTATTATTTACATAAGAAGTGTGTATGTGTGTGTGTGTGTGTATGTGTGTGTGTGTGTGTGTATGTGTGTGTGTGTGTGTGTGTGTGTGTGTATGTGTGTGTGTGTGTGTGTGTGTGTGTGTGTGTGTGTGTGTGTGTGTGTGTGTGTGTGTGTGTGTGTGTGTTTGTATATGTGTGTGTGTGTGTGTGTGTTGTGTGTGTATGTGTGTGTGTGTGTGTGTGTGTGTGTATATGTGTGTGTGTGTGTGTGTGTGTGTGTGTGTGTGTGTGTGTGTGTTGTGTGTGTGTGTGTGTGTGTGTGTGTGTGTGTGTGTGTGTGTTTGTACCTTCTAGTATTTAAACTATGTAAAAGTCTCCCTTAAAAAATATATTATGCTTTCATTATTAATGTCCTTGTTGCATAACAAATATAATTAGTAATTTTTTTTTTAATTTTGCACACAGTTAAATTGTTTAATAATACTTTCGTAATTGAACAAAGTTTTCTGAATTATTTATGCTTCGAGTTTTATACAACAATTTATGCTTTAAAACTTTAGATAGCTCTCACGATCCATCCCACTTCTATAGATACCATAGACGTGACATATTGACTCTATATTTAGAAAGTTCTAGCGTTTACCAGACCGGTGTGGCGGTTATGTCCGCTGAAGCGCTCATTACTTCAATCGTAGGTTGAAATATTGCTAAGCCATGAGCCGTGAATCAGTGTGTTGGTTTGATCACTATACAGGGAAGGCTTCCCTAGTCCTACACTGGTCCTTCCCAGAATAATCATAGCTGTTTATTATTTACGGATTGAACCTGTTGTGAATATATCGAGTTTTATGTTCTTATTTGAAGCTCCATTACTTCAGATGCAGTCCATGATGCTATTATCATTGACTTTAAATATTATTTCTACCTTGTCTCAACATTTTCTTGTCCAATCCATTACACCTACAGATATGTCTTAGAATAGCAAGCTACATGATCACCAACTGAAGAAGATGATCCCGTTGGCGCAACATTTAGTTTTCTCGCGAAGTTTAAATGTCGGTGTTTGCTAACGTTACTAAGTAAAACCACTACTTATCCCACTTCCTTTGCAGCATGTTTGTCACTCAAAGCCATTCGCAAAGCTTCGTTTTCGTTCAGTACACTGTTCCCATTCTACGGTTAAAATGAGTCGTTTGTTTTAATTGTGGTGTCTTCTTAACCTGCAGTTGACATGAATTTAATCTTTTAGTTTTATGAGAAAACCAACAAAATTCTCTTCTACAGTAAAGTCCAGGGAATCAGAAGTTCTCTTACAAACAGGAGAATAAGCTAGTGCACCTCTAATACTCACTTTGATGGAGAAGCGATAATCAAACAAAAAGGGTCGCAAATTTTCGTCTCAGTTTTCCTCAAACTCTGAAATATTAGACATATATTTGCCACCGTATTATATTCATACTATCTGCCGTGCGATCTAAAAGCGTCTTCAGGACGGTTGTCTCAAGCCTGCTAGCGGCTGCAGGACGATTGTATCAAGCCTAATAGCGGCTTCAGGACGGTCGTGTCATGCCTGATAGCGGCTGCAGGACGATTGTATCAAGCCTAATAGCGGTTTCAGAACGGTCGTCTCAAGCCTGATAGCGGCTGCTGGACGGTTGTCTCAAGCCTAATAGCGGCTGCAGGACGATTGTATCAAGCCTAATAGCAGTTTCAGAACGGTCGTGTCATGCCTGATAGCGGCTACAGGACGATTGTATCAAGCCTAATAGCGGCTGCAGGACGGTCGTGTCATGCCTGATAGCGGCTGCAGGACGATTGTATCAAGCATAATAGCGGCTGCAGAACGGTCGTCTCAAGCCTGATAGCGGCAGCAGGACGATTGTATCAAGCCTAAAAGCGGCTTCAGGACGGTTATCTGAAGCCTGACGCTTGAATCCCGAGCTTTAGGCTACGTCGTAATTCACAGTTGCCGTACAGCAAAAATTAATACTAACAGGACCGTACGAAATTTCTCGCTTCTCGTTATTCATACGAACAAAATTAATGTTCTAATATATTGCGGCAATGTCGTAGAAAATCGAGAGCTGTGTTTTCCATACCATTACTTAGGAAAGGATATTCAGTATTATCAGAAATGTGGAGCGTGGAAGTTGCAATTGCAAAGCGTAGTGGTCTTACACGTACAGACTGATGTATGAGTTGCCTAAATTACATGTTTAACAACTAAGGTGGGCCTGTGGTGAAGGCTACTTTGGGTGTGAAACGCGTAGGTTCAGCCGGGTCAAAATATTATTTACAACCCGCCCCACCCCCGATTTACCAGATCGGGGTTAATAACGCTGTTTTTTATTACTTATATTTAATAGTATGCCTATTTTAAAGTAAAAGTAAAAACTAAATATTTCTTCGTCATAAAATGGTTTGAAAATATTTTAAACGTTTACAAGTGCTTAAATATTCAATATATCCTTGTATTTGTTGACTTGAATAATATAACAGCCACTAGGATATTTTAACAAAATTTAATTACTTCAGAATCCATGCATAAAAGTTACATATTTATTGTTTAGTACCAATATTTACCGTCTTTTGGCACTGTTCGTTATTAAATACAATTAAAATATTTTAACAAAAATTTACAAGGTATTGATTTTTTTTTGTCCATAAATGTATTCCGCAAGAAAATAAGTGGTTTTCTTCTTATCATTTAAATACAATTATTATTTCTGAGTCCATATATAAATCCGAATCATTCTTATTCACTCAAGTTACTATCCCAAACCCCAATTCCAATGAATTTAAATTTACTTTTATATGACTATGATACGTGAAATTATGTTATAGTTTTAAATATATTCATCTGCTTCATTTACTATTGTTCTTTTTTATTTACGATAATTTTTGTTATTTTCTGGCTTCAATTGGCTTTCACTTTACTAACTTTAATATATTAATAAAAACGTTCTAATTGAATTCTAGTATGAATTGTTCTTACCAAATTATTTTTGACAATTTTGCAGTAGGCTTTGTTATAGTTTTCACTTAAAATCTGTTATCCTATAAAAGAGGTCGCGACAGCAATTCAACAATTTACTTCTCTTCGAACGATATCGTGTCTGCCGTATGTTAAAAAACAAATCTAATTTATTTCCTGCCATACGAACTAATCGTGCGGGAGTCCAAAAAACTAATGAGGACATAGCATTTGCATTACTCACCTTGAAACACCCACTACCGTACGACCCAACCCAGTCCGAGTGAGATCAAACCAAGCTTACTGAATGTCCGTTGAAAGCTGGCGGTAAAACATTCCAGTTACTACCTGCCTTTCCTCAAGTATGAATTTAGAGCTCGTTCGTTCAAGAAGTATTAGTACAGATTTCGCTTTAAGGCAACTGCCAATTAGGACATTGGCTTATTCCCTAATTTTAGACTCGTAGCAACAACGATTTCAATATGCCGGAATAGAGATTCTCCTCACTATTCAAGTCGGTTTTTGTATTTGACAAGAAAATTAGTTCTTGAAACAACTACATTTTATCTCCTTTCTTCTCTCAGCAATTTTTTATTTTTTGGTCTCTGAATATCACATACAAACTTACCATCCTTTGCATCTACAACGATTAAACGTGATTAAAATTAACTAATATAGACCTTATAAACCAGTTGGTGATCTCGTTTTTATCCTTTCCATTCACCAAATTGAGGACATCAAGTTTAGAGTGTTATATCGAAACTAGATTTGTAATTGCTAATTAGGGGTTCTCTGACATTTTTAGCCGCGTCTACAGGTTCTTACGGACCTTACCTCACGCCGACTTAACCCCTTCGACGTCCTCCGGCTCCTCCCCTCAGCTCATATCTTCATTCTTAATTTACCGTTACCATGATAATCATATTTTTGATATTTATTCTCCATTCTACTTTTATTTGGTCAACCTATTTCTTATCTATATATCTTATAATTTTAGTTACTTTATTTTATATAATATTTATAATTGTTATATTGTAATTATTATTTACTATTATTGTCTTATGAATTTAATTTCATAAATACATCTTAAAATGTATTGAAATAGCATAATCAACCTAAAATGTCATTAGACATTATTTTGAAATAGCCGTATAATTTTTTTTTTTTTTAATTTTGGTTTAAATATTTCACTTCTTACTTAGAGGTTTTTTCCAATTTCGTTATTGTTTGTTTGTTTCAGAAATGGAGGATATGGTGTTTGAAGGACCAGGTGAGTTTTAATTGTTTATAATACATTTTGTCATTTGAGGCTTGTATTAGATACAGCAGAACAATTGAAAAAATGTGCATATAGGTTATTTTTATTATTTTAATGTTATGTGCCTATAATGAAGAAGAGGGTTTGGTGACATCACTTACTTTCAACACACCATTTACACCAATACATATGTTAGTTAACACATAAGGTTTTTATTATGTACATTACATTTACTGCGAAGGAATTTGATTAAAGAGAACCGGTTTGCATTAGGAATAAAGAAAGGATCAGAGCTGTTAACATTCTAATCTGAGATCCTGTGTTCTCAGTTTTGAAAAGGTCAATAACCTATCCGTGGTCCGATAGTCACTTCGGCCATTGGTCATTGAGAATACTCAGTGTATAGTTCAGAGTCTGTGCCTATGATCAGTATTTCGAAATCCCCACTGTCGCGCATATAGTCGAAATAAGTAAACTATAGTCCCAGAATAATGAGGATCGAAAATTACTGAAAGTGACTTTCTTGGTTCACGATGTAAGTCACTCCTAGAAATTAATAGTACACCATTGAAACCAACCGTAAGGTTTGTAATAAGACAGGTTTAAGTCCTCAACAATTACCAGCGCACGGGTAACGGAGAAGCTAAATAACAAAGGATGTCAATGATGACCCTATATTCTCTCAATACCAGAACCTTGAAATTTGTTAGTTTCCTCCACCATCAAAGAGGAATATATTCTCAGGATATAGTCACTATAATGAAGTCTCAGGATATATTGCTTGAGACACATCCCCCTGACGTTGCAGCTCCACCTTCAGTTCACATTGTTTACTGCCAGGACCAACGGTACGCGTATGTGTTCATGACCACGCAAGGCCTGGTCATGGGTCAGACCTACCGTGACGTGTGTTATGCTTACCGAGAGTAAACGAATGACTGATTGGATTGAGTGCACTAAACAATAAGACGGAATATTGAGATTAGATAAACCAGGCAGTACAAAGAGCATTATTAGTCCCAAGTAGTACCCGGGCATTTCGTCGAAACCGGTTTGTAGTCTGGTAGGAGTTCGTTTTAAACCAGGTCATCAGTCCAGAACTTACAATGAGGTCGAAGGCTGGCAGGACTCTGGTTGTCAGGTACCACGGTCGTTGAAACCAGTCTCGTTGTTTTTTTATAGATTAAATGGTTTTTATAGTTTACAAAGAAAAAATATTCGATAAGAGGATATTTAAATTTACTCTATTTCTATTGTGTATGTATTTATTTGTTTTAGTAAGGTATCACGAACATGGGGAGAAGATGTGTGTGTGTGTGTATGTGTGTGTAAGAGAGAGGAAGAGAGAGAGAGAGATAGTGTGTTTGTGTGAAGCAAAGAGAGATAGAGAGAGAGTGAGAAACCGAGAGACTGAACACCCTACTTTCTAGTAGTCATTTGTCACTTTCCTCCACTATTAGGGAGGAAATCTTCTATTGACAATTGATCTCACTATGAAATCTAAAGAAATATTGACTGAGAATTGATGAGATTATTTCTTTGTTACTAAGTAAAATAGGAGTTACCCTTAGTTCTATATTTGCAAATCTTAACGATTTTGAGATATTGCACTACCGGTCCTACAATTCGGTGTATTTTTTCTAAACGCTGTCGCTACTTCCCGAGACATCCTAAAGTTAGCAATGCCAAAGTATACCAGTAAATGGCCATTTTGTACCGCATACAAATATTTGTAGGCTGTTTTGCGGCAATTGAATATCTCTACCATAAGCTCACGAATTTGTCAGTTTTCTTCACTATCAAGGAGGTGTTTGATCTCACCATAAGATATAAGGAAATATGATCTGAGATTTGCTGAGGTTAGTTCTTCGTTACTAAGTAAAACAGATGCTACCTTGTTTCTAAATATGTTTCTATTTTGAGGTATTGATCCTCCTGTCCCTTAGTAAGGAGCAAAGTCTTTTCTGAAAACTGTCGCTATTAGCCGAGATATCCCAAAGTTTGCAATGTCACAGTGTACTAGTAAATGGTAATTTTGTTTCACAAATAGATAGCTGTAGATTTTTGTACCGTCCAAACCATATAGCTTACATATTTGTCACTTTCCTCCACTATCGAGGTTTAATGACCTCACCATGAAATCTAATGACATTTGCCCTGAGACACCTACAGCTCACATTGCTTAATGCCAGGTCCCGCGTAGGACCAAATCATGAGTCTTGGGACCATAGCGTATATTAGGCCTACCGAGAGTGAACGAAGGACCGATTAGAGTAAGTGCACCGAACTTATCGGACGGAATATTGACAGCACTACTAACCTGGCAATTCAAAAGATACTATTGGTCCCGAGTAGTACTCGTAAAATGGTCTATTTCATGGTGACATACCTGAGTCAACAATCCAGATCTTACAATGTGGCCAAAAGACTCCAGCAGTCTGGTATCAAGGGTCGCTCCAACCAGTCTCGGTGTGTTTTCTAGATTAGAAAGTGGTTTTAATAAGAACTGTAACAATTAGTTGATAAGAAGTAATGACATTTCCTATTTTATATTTTGTCATGTATTTATTTGTTTTAGAAAGCTATATGAATAACGAGCTAATAGAAAAACGGGACTATGTAGTGATTGGTAAGTACACAATGTTAAAATAATTAACAAGGAAAAATGTATTATGTCCTAACTCTAAACACTTCATGAATCTCAGGTTATATTCCTCGCAAATCTTTATATTTATTTATAAATTATAGACGGACATTATCGAGATTATTATTATTTATACGTGTAGAGTACATGTGTCTGTATGAGTTTGTGTGTATGAGTGTGTGTGCGCGCGCGCGTGTGAAGGTGTGTGTGTGTGTGTGAGGGAGAGAGAGAGTGTGTGTGTGTGTGTGAGAGAGAGAGAGAGTGTGTGTGAGAGAGAGAGAGAGAGAGAGAGTGAGTGTGTGTGTGTTTATTTGTGAGAGTGGGTGCTAGTGTGTGTATGTGTTCCAATGACTCCTTTATATACTTATATTTAAACCATATATAACTCCTGTTCCTAATAAGTATATTCTGTGTTTTTTCTTATTTTTGTTCCGTATAATCTAATTATTCTTTTTTATTATTATATTACTAATTTTATTTTAAAATTAATTCTACAGTATTTAAATAGGGCGGCACCGGTCAACCTTTTTTTTGTTGCGGTATGCGGCCCGCATACCAAACTAATATCATGAATTGTACCACTGGATTAGGTTCTGGTCTACAGGTAATAATAAAAAGCAGATTAGGGATAACAATAAAGATAAATTTTTAAAGGCCCTCATATGACTATTATTTTTTGTGATTACATTATGCATATAGTAGCACATTAAAACTACACATTGGTTTTGAAAGAAAATAAAATCAAAAATAAAATGCGCGCCGGGTAACGCTAGTTTTAATATATTATTAAAAACGTGTCAATTGAATTCTGTTTCAGCAAAATGAATGGTTCGTACATAAAAATCATGTACAGTAAGTCTCTCAGTAGCCTTTGTTATAGTGTTCACTTAAAATCGGTTATCCCATAAAATTGGTCGCGACTGCACTTCAACAATTAAAATCTCTTCGAACAAGATCATGTCTGCCGTACGTTTAGGAACAAATCGATTCACTTTTCTGCCATACAAACTAAACGTGCGGGAGTAAGATAAACGAATGATGACACGGTAATTGCATTACTCAGCTTGAAACGCCGTCTACCGTACGACGCAACTGAGTCCGAGTGGAATCAAACCAAGCTCATTAAATGTTTGTTGATCGCAGGCGTCAAAACAATCCAATTAGGACATTACCTGCCCTTCCTCAAGTTTGAATTTAGACCTCATTCATCCGAGTAGTATTAGTGCGGATTTTGCCTTATGTCAATTGGGACATAGGCATATTCCCTAATTTAAGGTCGGCCTCGTAGCGACAACGTTTTCAATACGCTGGACAAGAGATTATCTTCACTATGCAAGTCGCTTTCTGTTTGATAACAAGATCAGGTCTTGAAACAAAACCATCTTATCACCTTTATTCTCTCAGCCATTGTTCTTATTTTTTTTCTATTTTCATCTAAAAACATTGTTTAATGTCACATACAAGGTTACCATTTGTTGCATCTACAACATGTAAACATTAATAAAATTAACTAATACAGCTTATAAACCAGTTAGTGACATTGTTTTTATATTTTTCGCTCACCAAAATCAGGACATCTAGTATAGAGTGTTATATCGAAACTAGATTTGTAATTGCTAACTAGGCGTTTTTCGACAATTTTAGCCGCGTCTACAGGTGGATGGACTGTTGTAGACTTACCAAACCAATGTTGAGTTCTACTTTAATTTCACAAACGGTAAAACCTGTTATTTTCAAAGTAACGCCTACATTCTAACATAGACACTTTAGTAACAACTGAAACTGATGTGTGGGGACATATGTTGGATCTGTGGACAAGCTGACTACTATGGCTTAACTGGTGTAAATTATGGTAGCATTTTTCGAAGGGGTGTAAAGCTGGTAAGCTAAGGGAATTGATCGTTCTATTGTTTATCACAATCTCTAAAAATCCATATATATATATATATATATATATATATATATATATATCTGATAAATATACATATCTTTTAATTTGAGTTACTTTTATGTTACTTTATTTTAGATATTATTTATATTTGTTATAGCTTAGTTGTTCTTTCCTCTTGCTAAATTGATTTCTTAAATAAATAAATTTTAAAAACACCTTATTTTACCTTATTATTATTACCTTATTTTTCAAATAGGGTAATTGAATTAAGTTTTTAGTTTATATAATTAAACAAATTCTCAACGACTGTACAAAAAAACATTATTTGATATTTCATTCATATCATTAACCGTTATTATGAAATAACCATATAACTTAATTGTTTATCGGTTTTGGCATATAATTATTTTTTTCTGACTTTGATATACTCTCTGATCTTGTAATTGTTTGTGTGTTTTAGAAATGGAGGATACCGTGTTTGAAGGACAAGGTAAGTTTTAATTTTATTTATATCTTTTGTTTATTTAAAACTTATATTTGACACTACCGAACATCTGGAAAAAAGGTGTATATTTACGTTTATTATTTATTTTTTTAACTATAGGCGCTTATAATAAAGGACGTTTAGTTACCCATTATAATAACCATTATACATTAATACATACGTCAATAACCACATAAATATTTTTATTATGTAAAATTACATTTACTGCGAAGGGTTTTAAGCGAGAGAACCGTTGTGCGTTAGAAAAACAGGAAGAATCAGAGCTTGCAAAACACTAAAGCGTTCTTACTTTTGAAACGTTCTATTCACTGTCAGTGGAGCAATCGTAATTCTAAAGTAGCAAATCCTCATCAATTTGAGGTCTTGAGCTTCCTGTCTTTCAGTTCGGTGCAACGGATTTTTCTGAAAACTGTCCCTATTTTCCGAGATATCACAAAGTTTGCAATTCCACAATATACCAGTAAATGGTCATTGTGTACCGCAAAAAATTCTTGTAGTGTGTTGTTGCGACAATTGTATATCTCTACCAAGGGCTTACAAATTTGTAAGTTTCCTCCTCTATCAAGGACGTACATAGATCTCATCCTGAATACTAAGTAAATAGTGCCCGAGATTTGCTGAGATAGTTCTTCGTTAATAAGTAAAACGGATGTTACCTAAATTATAAAATTGCAAATCTTTATCAATTTGAGGTCTTGAGCTTCCGTGTTATTCAGTTCGGAGCAGCGTGTTTTCTGAAAACTGTCCTTATATCCTGAGATATCTTAAAGTATGCAATTTCACAGTGTACCAGTAAATGATCGTTTTGTACCGCAAACAGATTTATGTAAGTTGTTGGAACCAATGCATATCTCTCACAAGAGATATAAATTTGTCACTCGCCTCCACTATCTGGGAGGTAAACTGACCTCACCAAGAAATCTTAGGAAAAATTGCCTGAGACACCGCCGTTGCAACGTCCCTTACGGCTCAATTTGCTTGGAACCAGGTTCAACGCGATGTGTTCATGTCGAAAATTATGATGAATCTTGAGTCAGTAAAATATGTTGGACCGAGAGTGAACGAAGGACCGATTGGACTATGTGGACCGAACTAATAGAAACGGTATACTGAGGGTACTACAAACATGGCAGTTTAATCGATGCTATTAGTTCCAAGTACTACTTTTTAAATGGTCTAAGTAGGTCTAAAAACGATGAATGTTTTAGATTAGAAAGTTAGTTTAATAGGAACTGTAACACTTAATTCATATGAACTAAATGAAATTTACTATTTTCTATTTTGTCTTGTGTTTATTTGTTTTAGAAAGTTATACGTATCATGAGAAAATAGAAAAACCGGACTACGTAGTGATTGGTGAGTACACAATTTATAATAATTAACAAAGAAAACATTAGTTTTGATCCAACACTAAACTGCTAAAGATTCTTAGTGTATACTCGTATTACTCGTAAACCCCTATATTTATATATAAATTCTAGACGGACAATATTGAGATTATTAATATTTACACATGAAGTGTGCATGTGTAAACATGTTTTTTTGTGATTGTGTGTGTGTGTGTTGTGTAGTGTGTGTGTGTGTGTGTGGGTGTGTTTGTGTGTAAATAAGAGAGAGTTTGTGTGTTGATTAGTGTATGTGTGTGTGTAAGAGAGAGAGAGAGCGAGAGAGAGAGAGTGCGTGTGCCAGTTAATCCTTTACCTACTACTATTTAAACTATGTATAACTCCTGTTCATAATAAACATATTCCGTATCTTTTCCTATTGCTGTTCTTGTAGCATAACGAAAATAACAAAATTATCGTCTTAGTGTTAAGAATTGGGTTTATTTTTCATTTAATATATTTAACATCGAACAGCATTCTCGTAAGTAAATATACCTTTAGTGATCTATACAATTATTTACGTTTTCAAACGTTAGAAAGGTCATACGATCCATCCCGCCTGTAAATATACTAAAGCAATTACATATCGTCTCGCTTCGAGTTTTGAAATGTTCAAGCGTGTACCAGACCGTTGTGTCTGATAAGTTCTCTCACGCGAATTACTTGTAACATTGCCAAGCCATGAGCTGTGGATCGCTCATGTGGTGGCATGCTCGTTACATTGAGAACTACTATAAGCTGCTCTTTTCAAGAACAGTATACCTGACTAACAGGCTCGGATTGTATAATCTCGACCATCGTGTTCTTTCTTAAATCATCTTAGCTTGGAGATGCAGTCCATAACTCTAAAAACCTTTAAGAATATTTCTACTCCACCTCTTAGTATTTCTATGTACAATCCATCATATCTACAAACGTATGTGGGGGATAGCAACCTTCATGGTCCTCAATAGAAGAAGATGATTCCGATAGTGTACTAGTTAAATTTCTAGCGAATTTTAAATGATTTGTTTCCTAAGACTGATCCTTCGTTTTAAAAGAAAACAGACGTTTATGTTTACTCTGAATTCACAAATCATTTGCTATACTAAGGAATTGAGCCGTCTCTTCTTCAATTCAGAGAAACGATATCCCTGAGAAATCTCCCTGTGCAGTGTAGTCTAGTTTAATATTAAACT